>JARK01000176.1:23207-52493 GCA_000688135.1 Ancylostoma ceylanicum | reverse complement strand
CCCTGCGTCCGCCACTGCTACCCTGTAGTTCTAACGGAAGCGTTCCCCTTGTAAACTTCCTCCAGACGTCTACCGATATCAGCGTGTTCTTGACCAAATAGATGGAGAAAGAGTATGGAGTTGCGAAAGTGGAGTGACAACGGCTTGAAATTGCGCCACACAGTGGCAGCAGCTGGTTCGGTATGTTTGTCAGTATGTGGTTTGAAGAGCCTTCTATACCCTATCAAAAGGTAGCTGGCGCGATCAATTTACTTTGCCCATTGCTGAGTTATGATCCCTAGAAGTCATCACTACCATTTTGTCCGAGAACTTTCGACTCAACCTAATACTATGCATCGAAAGCCGAAAATTAACAATCATTTAGTGATTTAGAGGAGAAATTTTATCAAAAATGTAAAAATGTCGCGAAACTAAGCGGGAAAAACAGCTACCATATGAAAAAGCAATAGAGATCTTAAAACAAGCCTACCACTAGCATTCATACACATTTGCCAGTGCTCTTGTTCGCGAGCAGGTACAGCATAGAAAACCTCGAGCTCCTCATGCACATATCGTATCAGAATTCTAATCGTTGGAGTGTGCTCATAAGACGCTGGAACTCCACCCGAAATGAGGTCGTTTCTACAAAAACCATAATTCAGATTTTCCCATATAAAGTAGGAAAGTGCTGCGCACCCCAAGTCGCAGTCGCCCTCGATCCTCAGGTTGTTGCCGTCGATCGTCGGATCAAGCAAGCTGCCATGAGCACGCGTGTTGAGGATGACAAAAAGCCGAGAACTCTGCCGCGATGATTGGCCTCCAATTGCGTTGGTATATGTGTCAAGGACTGAAAAAAATCATTTGTTGCCATTGTTTGGAATATTTGCTCAATTATTGAGGTGTCCATAAAATTTGTTCGTAGAAAAACGGGTTTTTCTATACCTTTATATATCGAGGAAGTAATGTCAACACTACTGCTACTCCACTCAGAACCCCAGAACAAGTTGTCTGATCGCATCTGAAACTTGCAATACCCAGAGCTTGTTGACAACTTTCGAAGAGGTCATCGGCTGGCTTCGGAAAATGTCGACCAGCTTTGAGCTGACAACTTTTCAACAAGGAAAGGCAATAGCAAGTTGTCAGGAGGCTTGGAGTAAGTTTCGAATGTGATCAGACAAGTTGTTCTGGAGGTTTTGAGCAGGAGACCAAGGTTGCGTGGTTCATTTCAGCTATCGATCTTCCCTTCAGGAAGTTCTTCCCCGTCCGAAAAGAACCACTTTCGAATTCTTGCCTAGTTATATGCTCAGCAATGTACGTGACTTGTCCATTCATCTTTCAAGAAAGCTGAACAAATTTCCCCACCAACACCAATTCCTGAAAAATTCATCGGTCCTCCCCATGCCGATCCAGCGGCAGGTCGCTCTAAATACCATATGGCTACACCGTCGGCTGGAGGAGCACTTGCTGCATAAATTCGTAGGTCTACCTGAAAAGAGGAAAGAAGTGAGGGATATCATCTGAGGAACTTTTTTTAGCTTTCTGGAAGACAGAAGAAAAAGAGGTTGTTTCTGAACAGCCCATATCAAATCCCATTTACATAAGTTCTGCACTATCCTGCATCTTTATGAGCAAATCTATTCTTACTTACACCTCATTTGTATTCCTGATTAATGATAGTGAGACCAAAGAGAACAACAGTGCTGACGTTAACGAGTTTAGGCCTCTTTCCACCTCTAGTAAGTGGAAAAATAGAATGCACGTAGAAATTAAAATAATTTACGTTCACTCAAAAGGCATTTATAATTACAGCTTCATATGCAATGGGACCTCGAGGGGTACCACACGTGTGCTTTGCAAAGTTAGAACATTCCACTCCATTCAGAACAACTCAATTCCTAAATCCTTCGTCGCCCTTGCCATGGATCAGCAGAGTGGTGTGGATCTTTCATGCACAAAGCAGGAGACTAGCTTTACCTTCACTCATCACACCATACAGCTTCGCTAACAAACCTGAATTTCCCAGTCTCTTGCTGATATACGATTTCTGCTCCAAATTGAGCCGTTCAGCGACTGAGCCTCCCTTGTTAGACGAATTTTGCTCCTTGAGATGAACGCATCACCTTCAAATTAGTACTGTTAACTCGACGGTCAGATCGATCCGTAATGATGTACTGTCTGTATATTTCGGGGTGGCCTGCAAGCGCACCGCATGCCATGATGCGTGGCGTATGTATTGCTGGCAGCGCTCCAGCAGATCGTCAGCTGAGTATCGATCGCCAGCTCGCGCTATGGCGGGCGATGCGTAAGCACGCCACCCCGAAACATACACACCATAGATCCCGCTGGAGAGGAAATGCGAAAAGCTGTGTTGGTCGATATTTCGGGAAGTCACCCTTCCACACAAAACTAGCCATGCATAGCTTTGAGTTTCTCATTGGGTATCAGCACAGAAGAGTGTCTCATCTCAGCCGCCAGTGGGGATGTCCATGCACATAGGCCTCACATAATTAACATAGCATAAAAAATCAACGCACCGTATAGGTCCCAGTGAGGTGCATTACTGTACGGACGAATGAGCTGGAAATCGTGAAGCTCATAGCCTCGAGTTTCGTCAACGCGAGTTTCTGGTGGCAGACGTGGAAGGAAGTCGTCCGCTCCCACCAAAAGGGGCAGAAATAGGCCAGACAACAACATCCAGAAACACTTCAACTGGTAATACAAATTGAGCTCTACGCCATTATGCTCCCCATTTAGACTGCACGTACACGCAAGTACCGGCAGAACTTGACGTGTAGAGCCTGCGTGTAGCGCTCAAACCGTCTTGATGTAACAGAATTGAGCTATTCCATGGGGACCTCAAGATCCCTCAATTGAAGGCAAGGTGATCACGTGAACAGAAGACTGAAGCAACAATAGAATTAAATATTAGTCAAATGTACATATATACTACAATCAGTCTGCAGTTAAGAATTCTTCGCTCCAGAGATTTTTTTAGGATTTAATTGAAAAGATTTGTGAGAACCTCCACACTTTGCCTCAGTGGGGAATCCCTGCTCAGAAATTGTTGTAGAGAAGTGATACACATTGTGCATCACGACACGACTTGACCACGACGATTATCCGACCTATATGGTCATGTGATGCACTCGGTTCATCACATTACACATTACCTTGAAAACTGCACTTTTCTCAAATTCTTTGCCCAGGCCTACATCATTATATAAAGAAAAATACAAATCACTTGGCTGCGCAAAATAAATCCTGTGTGGGTTAGATAAAGGTGTACATGAGAGCGCACAGAATGTCCAGGGACACCGTTTTTAAATGTCGTTTTGCCGAACTGGTCGAGAGCCTCGGGGGATGAACGATATAAGCGATGTTTTTTTTCATTAATGAGCCGTAGTTACACGGTAGCTCTAGCATGGTAGTGTGTTTGGTAACTACACTGAATCGGAGGATTCTAGGGTTATCCGACAACTCGTGACGAAATTATTGAGTTGAAGAATTATAAATGTTCCCTACATTCGTTTTCGTTTTTTTTCTCCTTTTTTCCCCAGTGTCACCATTTTTGGCGGCAGAGTTTGTGTGTTCAACAGAAAAAGCGTTTCATGGTGCTCGACAGGATATACGAATTTGTCCATCCAAAAATTGTTTAGAATTCCATGATTACTTCTGAAAGAATATTTTTCATCGATCTTTTTTCCCACTGCCACTAACCATAAGGGAAGATCATACTGTGTTTGCAGTGAAATTTTCAAGGATCGCTCTGTTAAGAAATGATGAATCCTGACCACACGTTCATCGCAGACATCGCTGCACGATATTGGGACAGCGGGGACTAAGCACTCATTCTCTTCGTGTTGTAACAGCGGCTACAGAACACTTGTTCACGGTACTTCTCCAACCATACGTCGAGAAATTGACCCGGGAAAAAACCAGGCAGTTGAAGTTGGAAAGCATCCCTTAATCGCCACATACAGTGAACGCCAAGCGGTCATAGACAAGCGGTGGGACTGCGGCGCGGCGTTCACAGGCAGAGTCACCAAAGCCAGCATGCAGAGCCCCTGTGTCTCTGCCCAAGAACGCCGCGCCGCAGTCCCGCATCTTGTCTACGGCCGTTTGGAGTTCACTGTAGTTCACTATTGGCATTACAGACTATTGGCATTACAAGCTCTTTGTATCTGTAGATGCAGCGTTTCTTGGCGAAGAAGAAAACTTTGGAAAGTGCGGTGAACTTAGAATTTAGGTGAATCCCCACTACCTCTCACAGCGTGGTGACTTCAGGAGAACACTCATTCCTTATAAAGAAGGAGATTCATTGATGAATCAGCATAATAACTCCTGCACGGACCTCTTCTATTGTTGCCTTTCCACGTATTTTTGTTCTTGGTCAAACGTACGTTTATACTTCTCCAACCTACTACATTGTCACATGCAGTTTGTGATTCATGTCTCTATTCTGTTCATATATACTGTGGAGCTCCGTATGAATTGCCATGTGTCATGCCTCCTACCATCCAATCCGAATAAATTTCATTTCCGGGTTATATTCCACTACAAGTATGCGCGAAAACCATTTATTTCAAACTGGTTAGCTGACAACACACCATCATGTTACATCCGATCGTAATCTTCCTCCGGTTCCTCTTTTTATACCTTCATACACGTTAGCTTTGTGAGCTATTGTATTGCGGTACAGAAGGAAGCAGGTGCAGTACTCGATATTGTGATACCGTGGCTTAGTTTCATATGTAGGAAGGCTGGAAGTTCTCAATTCTAGACGTCCTGAAGACCACATTCATGACCTATTACATTTATTATTTCCATTAGAAACAATGTTTGTATAATGCAATCTTTACACACATGAACTATGAGTAGTGAGAATAATACCATCCAAATGTAGAATAGAACGTATAAAATTGAAATATTCAGTTGAACCAGTGACGAACAGTGCTGACAAACGAAGGAAGAAAGAGAATGAACAGAAGACAGCTAAGCCTTGCGATGAGGACATTCGATCGCTCATAAGTGATGAGGGACATGTCAAGATGCATAGGAAGACGGCACGATTGTTCGACTCCAGACCGAAACTACCACATCGTACTAATATCTTCTAACGACTGAACGGGAATCACACATCACAGCACAAAAGAGGGTTAGAAACAGAGAACTACGAAATAGAGAAAACTCCCAAACATCGCTTAAAATTATTAATAACGAACGCCTACACTGCCCATTTCTAATGATCAAATTTGCGAGGAGAAAAGAATGAGGCCAAAATGAAGCTGAATTCACCGAGAAGGCTAAAAGCCTGAATGAGAGAATACTTTGGGATTGTAAACAAACGACCACATTGATATAGAATATCATCATGGCAGACCCGCCCATTGTGCGCAGCCACAGCGAAGCGCGATGAAAAGCGTGCGATCAACGAAAAATGTGAGAAGCGATGCGCTGTGACGACAACAGCTACACAACGTGCGATAAATGCAAAAAACACGCCGTCGTGCGCATGAGGCTGACTTAGAGAAAGTGGAAGGAAGAAGGAGTCAGAGGACCACCAGCCTACGATCACGGCAACCCCAGCGCCGTTCATATCTATTTACACCACACGTTGTGGACTCAACTGCAAGAATGAAAAGAACAACGAAAAGAAATCCGTCGACTATACACGACTCAACAGACTATTCAATGGCAAGTGGCTAAAATGGTGTTTGGTCACGAGGTGAGGTAACAGTAGCTCGTTCGTTCACTGTGCAGTTGCTTCTTCGGCTAGGCCGTCATTTTCCTTTTTAACCACACCCCGTTGCTCCATCGTATTTCCAGGGGATGCACTCATAGACGTCAACGACTGAAAAAAAGACTGATACGAACAAAGATACTGTAACAACTGCAAAGAAGTGTTCAGAGAAAACCTATGGTCTCGCGCGCACGTAAAAGTAGCACAGCTTTCAATTCGCAGCATCAGACGGATTCGCACAGAAGAGAAACTTTCTGCTCGACATCAGTTTTAACTCAAAAAAAAAACACTTCAAACAGGAATAACAACATCAATATGATAAAACCTTCCCCATAAATAATGGCTATTCGGGAAGGATCAATTCTAGATAGAATTTTATTTCGCAACTAAAATTACTACGGGAGTCTTCGTTCCGCAATGATATGGTTGAGACACTTTATAGTTTTACCTCCCGGAATCATGCGAAACCTCATTCGTACAAATTACTTTCGTATTGCTTTTTTCTCTTATATCAGCAGCTCGTACGTAGTTGGGTCAAAAGCTACTCAATATAACTAATATTACAATGCAAGTCATCGTCACATGCAGTGTTCTGGAAATCTTTAAAGATACTGTTTCTGCAGAAATTTACATATCGCAATTTCACGACAAGGTATTGTGGCACGCTTTCCACATGAATCAACCTCAGTGGAAGCTCTTTTTTATCAAGTCTACTAGGTCGTATTCGAAGGAGAGTGCGATGAATAAAAATATAGATGTGAGCAGACCTTCCTACGTATCCTACAGATCATTTAGGTACCGGCAAGATTATGAAGGATCTAGGATCACAGGGCATGAGTACTGGAGCAGTATATTCTGATTCAAACGTCCTGAAGTCAGTCGCAAAATCAAACAGGAAAGAATTTAATGATAGGGAAGTATTATATTTTGGAAGCATCTCAAGACATTTGCGAACCGAAAGCGCAAGTACGAAATGGCAAACAGCCTGACTACACTCCTAACTAAAATCGAAATGAAAGCTAGAGGAATCGAGGTTTTCTCCTCATAAGCTATGCATGACCATGCAAACACACATGAGGAATACCACCGCAAAACAACGCTTTTCTTTGCGATACTCAAAAAACGGCTACAGGTAGCACTACAGTTATACGAGGGTCACTTATATTTCTTTCCTAAAGATGGTTATAACCTAAGCAAACAAAATCCAGCAGGATGAAAGCAGAGAAACTTCAATCTTCATTGAAATGTGACAGGCATTCACTACGAGCCATTACATTTTAGCCCTAAATCCCGAAATTCCACTTTCAAACAAACTCTGAACGAAATAAAACCTTAATGCCTTTGTACAAAGTAGACTAGTATGCGTCCGATGCGAGTTGGGCGTGACAACGTTTGCATGGGATGCGCGGTGCAACTGCCAGCTGTCACGACCTATCGTTCCTACTGACCGCCACCCGAAAAGAGGATGATGCGTCGTCATACACAATGCAAGATTTTTGAAAAAAAAATGTTCCCAATCAATCTCAGTGTGAAACTTTCGAATAAAACCGCGTGGTTTCATATCTATGCAATGACGTATTCGAATGCAAATGTCATTCCATACAGTTACAAATCACAATTACATAATTACCTCCACAGCTGTATCGCTACCATTGTTGTACACGTCGTGCACATTCCCAGCAACAATCGAGATTCCAGTTTCATCAGCTAGTGGATCGTTCATCTTGTACATCTTGAGAATAAGATAATCAGAAAAGTAAACGTAATTCAGGCTACTGTATGACATACTTTGTAGCTTTCTTCATCAATGGAACTAGTTCTCATTGCAGCAGCGTCGTGAGCCGCTTGTTCACGGCTATACTGAATAGCTGATTCTGCAACGCTGCTCACCTGCAACTATTTATACATTCGCAAAAGCTGTATTTATTTTTCAGCGAAATCAATCCAGAAACTCTGCTGAACATACCGTAGCTTCAACATGCTGCATGCTGGCGGGCTGTCGTCGATTCCGTGGATGTGCTACAGGTGGACCATTTCCTATGACCCCAGAACCAGCCGCTCCTGATGGAGGAGAATCGGGTGGAGGTGATATTGGACGAACCTGAATAGCACCTTTCTAGTCAGGATCATGCACAAATAGCAGTTAACATGAGAATTCTAAGGGCTGAGCGGAATAAGTGTGTGAATAAACAGCTTTTCAAATCAAAATCAGTGATTAATGTGTTACAAATGCATACTGAACGCAATTTGATCCCTAGTTCTGAGTTCTATGATTTTTCAATCTTTAACAAGAAACACAAAGGACAGGTTTTCTCATCCTCTCGGAGAAGTGTCGAAAGCTCGCCGACAAGACTTCACGATCTGATGCGAATGTCATTACGCGGAACAATTTTTTAAGCGAAGGTGGAAGAGGCCCGCTCCTACCAATTTTTCCGGGAAAATGTTTGAGCACATTATACTTTGCATGATATTTTAGTAAACGCCACCACGCTCGATTGCCACCTAACATTGTGTCACTTCTCAAATATTCAGCGAACTCTTACGTTTCTCATGTAATTCACTAACTTTCTCTTCCTGTTATAAATCTAAAAGAGCCATAAAATAGAGTGCAGATCGACAGATTCCGGCACCTCACCTCTATTCTCAGAAGCAATTACATGGGACACAGAAAAACATGGTCCAAGAAACATGGTTCTCGTTGCGCTCACTTGCACAGCGTATAATGTAGGTTGCGAAGGTCATACGAAATTTAGGCACTGTTGCAAAGCGAAATAGTTTAGTTCACTAACTGAACTGTGACCACAACTAATGTGAATTCTCACTACTTCATGCGATAGTTTTTTTTTTTGCAAAAGTGCGGCCTTTGTCCCAAACAAATCTTTCTTCCCTGCAGCTACAGGAATGTACGCATCATATCCTCCTTCTTTTCCCCATCACAGCAGATGATAACAAAACATAAGGAGTGAAAAAGAAGTGGAAAACAACCTGCTGGTACGGTTGCGGCTCGTCGCTGTTTGGACCGATCCTGCTCCGTCGACGGGCATTCATGAAGAAGTTAGCAACAGTAGATAGATCCAGACGAAGGTGTTCAGCAATTGTTTGCTGCATTTCCCGTGAAGGTCGCTGGGTTTCTTTGAAAATTGCCTGGAATTAGCAAGTAAGGAAGCAGAAAAAACTTCAGAATAACAAACAGATTAGAGAAGAGATTTTCAGAGAAGTCTGAGTGAAGAATGATTTATTTCATGGCGAATTTTATGCGAATTGGAGCATAACCCGCGGCAGGATTACACGCGATGCCAGTAATATTACACGACAAACCCTGAACTCGCCCACTGTTTTCATAGAAGCACCAAGATTCCGGAGATAAGAAGCATTTATATTCCCAGGAATATGTCCCACTTTCCAAACCTCAACTGAGAATAGGCTAGTGAAACAGTAATAGCACCCATGACAAAACAAGGGACAAGATTACATATCCGCGTGTTGCAAATATAATGCAACTTTCATGGCCCCTAACACAGGTGGTAGCTGATTTCCCAGCCAAAAAATATTTTGCCAATACTCCGCGACGCTACTCTGTTTAAAAATCAACCTATGACAAGAAGACAAAAGCCAACAAAGTCTGGCATCCAAGCATTGAGCTCCCAAGAATCAACGGAAATGACATTATTACATCCCTAATCATTACTCTCACCTTCCTCGCGCTCACACTAAGGCACTTCTTTCGGAAAAGCATTACAACACTTTTGACTACATAAATCAAATGCACAAGCCAGTTATGTGGCTGTTGCTTCTGCTTGAAAAAAGAACGAATCAAAGTGCTGGCACATTTAATTAGGTAAAGCAGCAAACGCATATTGAGCCAGTCTGTGTTCTTTTAGACATGAATTATCCGCTGACAACTTCGCTAACAACTATTTAAATGAGCGATGTCAGCATAAATTTAAGCAACGAGTGAAGAATACTTTTGGGTGGCATGTTGCGAGAAATGTATATGAAATAAGGGAATTAATTTGAATGGGAACGGCTAACCTGCAGGGTCCGCTTTTGAATATCAGTAAAGACAAGACGTGGACGTTTGTTGGAAGGCTGATCAGGGTCGCCCAGACTTCGTCGAGAAGAATGTCGCACATTCTGCGCAGGAGTAGGAGGAGACAAACCACATCCAGCTGGAGGTTTGCCCATTCCTAGTGACTGGTCGTCGCCCTCTGAAGGTGTATGCGAATAAATTTAATCAAGGAATTGATTATAAGGAAACGCTACGTGTCAAAATGCAATACAACACAGAGTTTGGGCAAACAAAAATAATTCGTAGGGAAATGAAGTATCGAAAATCTGGTCGTTTTTTAAACAAAAATCAAAGCAAATATAAGAATCGTTCAAAAAACTCAAACTTATAATTGAGATAGGCATTGACGTATATTATCACGGAAATGGGTTGGCAGGAGATTTAGATAATAGCACTAACGATAACACCCACAGTGTGAAATACACAGTGAAACCGCCATCAAATAGTCAACTCGAAAGTATATTCTTGTGTATATTTCCTCGAAACTGACTGCTTACATAAAATATACCAGTGCGGGTAATAGGACTTATCACTTGTAATGTTTAGTTAAACAGTAAATCTGTTAAGCAGAGTAAAAGCGAAGGATTGAGGCGCAAAATGATACATGCAATGCTTCTTTAGCGAAATTAACAAAGAAGCAACTGGAGCTAGTTTCCTTACTCATATGGAGCAAAAACTCGTTCGCAACTAAAGTTGTATTAGTTAGAAATAATGAACATCACTTAATTTCATTGACCGCTTTATGAAGTCATCTTAATTTCAACAACTTTCAAAAAAGAACATGCCTCAAGAAAGAATTGTCTTAACAAAACATGGAGCGAAGTAACGTCGGTTTACGTATCAAATGAGTAGTTAGGGGGAAATTTTTCCTCGCTACCCCTCTATCTTATTCTTGATTTTCGTTAAAATTGGCTGCATCAAACTCAGAAGCGATAAAGAACCCTCACAACTAACTTCTGGAGTTCTCTGAAATAAATAAACGATGCGTCAAAAATTATGAAACACAATTACGTCAATGCACGAAAGCTGACGGGCCAAGGAATGACGATATATCATTGAAGCATATTATTTCAAACAAGTTCTGCGCCGCAGAACCTACAGCAGTGGGCTAATCGTAATCGTAATTTACTAAGAATAAAAACTGTCATTACGTTCTTACTAAAACATGCGAACGGAAATGTCAAAACCTTGCATCCCCAGCACATTTTGGAAAATAACTGAGTAAATCTGTGGAAGGACAAAATGAAAGCATTTGCTCAAATAGCAGCAGTGATGATATAGATTTGCCATCAATGTGGTGCTAAGAGCTGAACTTTGACTTTAAACATGTTTCAAGCCAGTGATGTCCTACAATTAGTACCTCTACAGCCAAAAAGTAATTGTACTTTTATAATATAGAACGACCTTGAGAGCAATCCTAGGTAGAAAACGATATAGGGGTGAAAACTAAGAACTATAAAATTTAACGAAGAAAGTAGCAAATTCAGTGAATTCGTAAAGGCACAGACGCGAAAAATGCAATGATTGGAAAGAAAAATATGTAAGACAAAAGAAAAACCTTGTTTGTACATGTCGAGGATCCCTAGTCGCATGGCGAGAGGCTGTTGGACCCAGTTGAACATGCGCCGGAAAGTCTCGCGACCAGATTTTAATTTATTCCAAGGTTTCGGGTTTCTCAGCAAATCCGAGAGAGTTCCCTGACTCCTAAAAAGTACAGCAGAGAACAATACAGGGTCCAACCTGAATTTGCTGAACACAAACCACAAACCTGCACAAAATCCGTTCAGCAAAGATGGCCTGAGGGATGGAATGTTGCTTTAGCTCATAAGCGATTCTTTTGCACAACTCTTTGGTATCTATGTAAATATCGTCGTCGATTTCCGCATTGAGAGGGTCATTGCTGTCTTTTGTTGAGTAGACTCGGCGACCAGCTAAAATGTTATCTGGAAACAATTTTTCTTCGAACAAAGTAAACTACGTTGAATAGGACAGGAAACAATGCTTTAAAGTCTCGAGATAGGAATTTCTATCAGAATGACAAGGGAAAAATGGAGCTCAGAAGCATAAGTGTTTCATCCAAGCACCATATGAATACGGTAGGATTTCGGAAGAAATCAAAAAGATTAAGAAATAAGAGCCTAAACAGCATTTGGAAGTAGAAAACTAGCAAAAGCGATTTTGAAAAAAAAAACCGAGGGATGAAAGGAGAATTATAATCAAGGCCCCCTAAAAAATTTGTGCTATGAAATTGAACGACATACCTTTTTGGGAATACTGCTGCCTCTGCATTTCGAGCTCAGCATCATCACCATTGGAACGACCCTCAAGAGAGTCTTCCGTATCTCGCTTGATATTCGCTATTCGATGCTGCATCATTGATGTTGATGACTGCGGCACAGTTACAGAATAATTTTGTGGTGAAGGAGACGACGTACGCTAAACAAGCAGTATCGAAGGGAAAAATATAAAAATCCAAAAAGATATTGAATAAGTTACCTGTTCACCAATCAAGCTAGCAATCATCGTTGAGGCCAACTCCACATTGCTTACGGCAGGAGGTGTTTCCGCTTGTGCTATTCGCTCCAATTCTTGTTGTTGCTGTTGCTGTTGTGATGATAAAGGTATCTGCTGCTGCATAAGAAGGTGATGAGATGCCGTATCAAGTGGATCCGTTTCCTCCTGAAGAAAGTTGTAATAACAATGCAGTGCAAATAGTATAAACAAACGAAACTTTGAAGTAATGACAGAAAAACAGAGAAAGTTGAGTGAAGAATTATTCAAACTCACTTTGATATAAACATGGCGGGTGAACTCAGGGTTGCCACCGTGCCTGCGACTGTGACTATCCAGATGAAGAGGTGAAAGGAGACCTGCTGGCCCGGTACCGAAGCTAAAATCATGTATTTTTCCTGACTACCTTCAAAATGCACGTTCATAACAACACAGTTGAATGAGAACAACAATAAAAAAGATGCCCTACGTCACCGGAAACTAGGGGCAAACTCAGCATGCGCTCAACGATTAGATTTTATTGGCAACAGAAGATTTACCGAATTGCTTTAGGTTACACTTAGACGCCAGAAAGAAGAAATCGTGCCATATCTAGATTCCAGTGTGCACGCCGTAATGGTTGACATGAAGATGAGTCGAGAGCAAATTACCAGAGAAAAAAAACATTGACAAGTCTAGGCCTTTTCTATGTCCTTCTATTCTTCAACGAAGACGACAGGTAGGTTATTTTCTAACAAACAAAGCTCTAGGAATTAATGCAAGAGAAGGTGCCTGTGAGAAATTTACAGAAAACCTCAAATTTCCGCTGATAAATATTACATGTGTAAATGGCAGACAACGCGGAAGGAAGCGCACACCATTGAACGGAATTCGGAAATTTACGTAAAGGACTGTATGTGGCTCAGTGCAATAGCATCAATACAGGGAAAATCCCTTCAACAGCCTTTTCACAAAATGGGTTAGTTTATCAGATGAAGGGATAGAGGAAAGGAAATCGAATTTGAATGAGCGAGATGAACGGCGTGTGATAATAGTGCAGGAATATAAGGTCCGAACCTGTCGAGTCTTGATTTTTCCAGCACAGGGTGCCGTATTTGATCCTGGTATTGACTTCCAATGGACATCATGTAAGGCCCACTATAATTTCGTTTCTTACAATGAACTGACTAAAAAGTCATATCTTCAATGAATCAGAAAACAACCTTTGATCAGAGCCGATGCTCATTGGCGCCAATGGCGCAAGTTGAGGGCTATTCGCGTGATCATTCATTAACGTGCCTAATGGCTGCGAGCTTTGCTGTGGACTGACGTTGTCCAGAAAATTTTCCGGCAAATCCTCGAAGTTACGAGTGGCATTGTTTATGAAGGTGCTGGATGGGTCTATCTGTAGATAGTCAGCCGCTTGTCGGCGCACCTTTTCCATGCTGAAAAACAAGGAATGTGTCCTGAAAAAGGAGATGTAACGAGAAATGGGGGATGAATAAAATCGTGCCTGTTAACCACAACAAATGCTACAGAACTACCTACCCATTTGATGAGCTTTGAGAGTTGCATGAAGTCACCGCAGGCGGCTCCATGACAGAAACTTTTGCGAGACAACTCCAGCAGCGCTAAGATGGACCAGCGAAAACCTGCAAGCAGGGCGAAGAGTTCGCGAAAATCTCAGTCGTTTTCAACGATACATATGCGCGATATGAGCACGACGCCAACCAACAAGCGCGACCTCGAGTTCAAGGTCTTGCGTCAACGACGGGCGTTCGCATCATACCCGTGTCTTCATAATTAAATATGCAAATGAACAAATCCTACAGATAGAAGTCGCATAAGAATATTTGACTACCACAGATGTGTGCCGATACAACCACTCATTACTTGCTACGGCATTATCTTCCGCGCCGGTTCCCTTCTCAAAGAACCGTTCTCGCTGCAATTCAAACTTTCCATTTTTGACCGTACAAATATTAAAACAGTCACAAGCATCTACAGAAGTCGAAAACGACAAACAGATGATGTCCAGGTCGAAAAAAACAAACACTGAATTAAAAGTATTGATCGAGGCGAAACCGATCGATAGGGCCGTTGTGTATGCATTATTTGCAACGCCCCGCCGTTCTCTGCCCAGGCGAGAGTTTTCTCTGCGCTCTAGCAGCCGCAGCACGCAAATGCGCCGATACTCAGCCGTGCGCAGGCCCGTCGCGTACGCAGCCAAAGCCACGAATCCATTTCAAAGGAAGGGCAACTGCGGCGCTGGCACGCTGCCAGCGGAGTTTGCACTTCGGATTCCATGGAAGGAGCGGTTTATACTCGAGTTGGTGGCGCAGGCTGGCTTAGGCTGCTCTCGACTCTTGAAGAACTAGATGGATAGGCAGGACTGTAGCGTTGCAAGGTTGGATTCATTGTGAAATGGCCTAGTGCGTTCCCTTGCTCGGAGGGTGGTCTTGTTTGTTCTTGTTCCGCATTTATTTTTGGGTTACAGCTACCAGACACAGAGTATGCACATGAATCCATGCTCGCTACGGGAAACGTAATCAGGCTTGTATGTTCGTCAAGGCTGTTTGGACTTCTAAGAGAAATGGCTTTCCAGTTAGTGGTTTTTTTCTCATCTTCGATTCTGTTTATTTATTTATTGGCGAAAATGTAATTGGGGAGGGGCACTTAAGTGCTTTTGCAACACAGAGGTGCTTTTGACAGATCGTACACGTTATAACCTGCTGAACGCAGGGATTTGTGATAGTGTAGGCCAACGCAGGAAGCACAGAGTGGTTTTGACAAGTCGAACAAGTTTTAACTAGTTAGTCGCATTGATTTTTAGTCAGGAAGAATGGAAGCACTAAATTGATTAGCTATTGCATTTTTTTCAATTCTTTTGTTTTTCCCTCGTACTTTCGGTACTAATCAAACCGCCTTTCTAAATAAGCTTTGGCATTAAAGAACTGCTTAGGTAGCCTTTACGACCAATTTTTTTGGGGTGGCCCTCAACTCCATTTTCACCTATAGTCTTTCCAAAAAAGACTTGCCTCCCGCTACACTGCGCGTCGACTGAGCCACGTCGCAGCATGTATGATAATGCATAGGAGGCGCGGCGCGGCTTAGCAGACGGGCGGTGGATGCCGGAGGCAAGTATTTTTTGGAACGACTGTACGGTATCTCATAGAATTTTCTCATATTTTGTATACAGGGGTTATTTTTGCCGCTGAGTACGGCTATCAACATTACTTTGTATGCCATCTTCGTTTTCTTCTTGAAACTGACATTATCTTTAAATTTCCGACCGTCACCTGCCGTATCCCTACAAAAACGGAGTTACGGTATAAAATGGATGCGATGTTCGCAATCAGCACCCTGAATTATGTACCTCTTTGTGCAAAATTTGATAGGATTCTGTGAGGCGCAGTATCTACGGTTGATCTACCGTGGCCACCACAAAAATGGGGTTACCGTACAAAACGAATACGATATTCATGCTCAGCACCTCAGGTAACCTCCCTATACAAAATGTCGGCGAAGATTTTTCGAAGCTTTTAAGCTTCAAGCTCAAGCGTGGTGATGACAAAAAGTCGATCTCCATACGACCTCCTCCATGTGGTTCCCTTTTTCGCAGTTGTCCTCCTTCCGTGTTCGATCCTGCCGATAAAAAAAAAAACGCAAAATGCAATTTTGTCTACTAAACATCATTTTCGTGATTTCCGTGCTTATTGCACCCATTGAGCACGGAGAGTTGAAACTCTGGGAGTAAATCCCATTCGGGTAGGTCTCACAGAATGACTTCTTGGCTCCCAGGAATGAGCAGGACTGGCTGTACGTGGGCACAAAAGTAACAAGTTGAAATTCAGCCTCGATCGGAGGTATGGCTTCAGTACTACTACTAGTATAGTGCACTAATACCTCACTACCACCACGACCCTTCCCCCTTTACGACCTCCCTCCCCCGTTTACTTCATACGACCCTCTCTCGACAATTGATTAACACACATTATCAAAACTCAGCTATATGAAGTGAGGGTAAGCGTTGCGGTAATCGGAGCAGTTGATCTTACAGAAGCGTACATGTGATATTTACATAAGTAGTATGTCTGCGAACACTCACACTTGACATACCTATCTGGGACCACTAGTAAGGATTTCTCCTACAACATGCTTTGTTTACGGCTCCTTGTACGACTGAACGTGTTAGGCCACAATTTTTAAACAGTTGTGGAGACATGGATATGGTTTTGTTGTACTGATAGACCAGCTTTTCAAGATTTGAATAATCGCAAGATCTTTTGATGTGGAATGTCCTACGTTCATACTCGGAATGCCGACGTTGATTTGGCCGTGTGTTGTTTCGACTCAGTATCTGATAAGTTCCAATCTGTATTTGTGAGTTCTAGGCGTGTTGAGGGTTCCCAATGACGTCACTGGATACAAATTTGGGTGATCTAAGCTTGAAAACCACTCAGCTACTATCCAACTGCCTTACATCCGGAGATCTCTGGTTAAAAATTGTGGATACTAATAGGAACAATATCTATTACATGAGGTCAGTTCACAATATTGTCAAATGAAGTAGATTGTGCAATATATGTTCCTTATAGTGAAGATGAGGTGGAAAGGATTAGTCGGGAGGCAAATCCTGGTGAATCAGTATTGAGAGCATGGAGTAACCGTGGCCAGTCGGTGCGCGACCTTCTGGTACGGCTTCAAACGCTTTCTAAGCGGCATGGAGCAGCGATGGATCAAGCACAGTTGATATTGTCAAGGAAGTTCAGTGAGTTGGCTCAGTAATATTGTAGTAAGTCTTCTTTGTTCACAGAGGTACTAGTTTTCTAGTCAGTTAATACCTGATATAGTAGATACAGTATTGGTTTCGTATCTGAATCGTTTGCAGAACCTGTGCGATGGGCCAAGACAGACGAGATTGTGGCCAGTATTGTAGAAGACAACCTTATTGTGCGGTTGCAGTGCAAAGCAGTGGGCTTCCCATGGCCAGTTTATCATTGGTATAAGAATGACGAGCTCGTGGAGAATGCGTCAGGTTGCACTGTTGATGTGGTCAGGTAAATGTTAGTTCGAGCTAAGCTGTTATCTTTTTTATAAATCTGGGTTAGAGGCTCTGAAATACATTTAAAAAGTTTCCTTATGGTCCCCTTCAACAGTGCCGCATCAAGGATTGAGTTGCCTTATGAATAATGGAATACAGAAAAGATACATAAGTACTGACACATTAATCGAATTGGTAGAAGAAGGATTCTAAAAATCAACCAAGTTAGAGCAGTTCTTAAGCAGCTAGTTTTATTTTGCTCATAAAGGTTGCAGTTTTCTGTGTTTTCTTTGGGAAAGGACGTAAGTATCAATGTGTTGTGGATTAATTTCGTTTTTAGATGCAAATGCTCATCAGACTTCACATTCTGCTGTGTGGTAACAAATGAGATCGAAGATGGTCACGTTTACTCAGAGTTTTATCGAAAGCCTGGAAAGGAATATTCTTCTCGGATCACTTCACAGCCCATCTCATTAGCTCCCTTCGTGGGAGAGGAATACCGTTGGTTCTTTTTCTGAGTGTTTCGGTATGAGAGTTTGTGTATGAATATATTCTGTGAAAGTCTTCTGATTCGGCGATGATGAGTTTGGAAGGAAGATTTATGGTTGAGATGTTTTGTAGTCAATCAGTTACAAAACTAGACGTATATAACACCCTTTTTTGAATTAATGAGTGCTCATGAAAAAATTAGTTTCGGGTATGTGAACGAATTTTTGTTATCTGAGTTGGTAAAGTATCAGATACAGGGAACGTCAATCACGATTGCCACCCCGCGGCCGCAACATCCACGCGACGCGGGCGAGCGCTGTGAATGCTGGGTGTTGCCTCGCCCGCGCTGCGTAGATGTTGCGGCTGCGGGAGTGGCAATCGTGATTGACGTTCCCTGTAGAAAAGACGAAGCTAGCTGGTGGAAAATCTCCCAATACACGGCAACTCACTTGGTGGAGTTTGACTTCAGTCCTTCACCATGTTTCTCCAGGGTGTGGAAGCTGCCGAAGCGGAAATCTGGAAAATCTGCGTGAAATTATGGCGAGTATGAATGTTTCATCCGAAGAAAAGGTTGCTATTCCTCCAGGTGATTCCAGTTTTGAGAATAACGTTTCCATAAACTCCTTTTATTTGGACCATTTTGTTGCTGATTTTTATGATAAAGTTCATTTCATCTTTAGCTCCTGAACGCGATGATGCTCAGCTGGTCGCAGCGGACAAAGTTGCGCTGATTATTAGCAACTGTATGTATCAGCACCTTCCCAAGCTTGTTACGCCTCATTGCGATGCAGAAACACTAGCGACGGCTTTACAGGTGCGTAAAGTGCGCCCGTGGTATTTCGACACGCTCGGATTTCTCATTTTACAGGACCTCAAGTACAAAACGGTAACACTTGCGGATCTCACATTAACAGAAATGAAGTTTGTAATCAAAGAGTACAAGAAACTTCTTGGCAATGGAGTTTACGGTACTCATAGGCGTTCGTAAAGAGTATTAAGTATTCATGGAAATATTTGTGTATTGCCCTACTTTCAGCTGTTTTCTACTTCGTAGGGCACGGTTTCGAAGTAAACGGACAATGCTACCTTTTGCCAGTCGAAGCGCCTTCAGAGGCACACAAGCCGGAACACTGCCTCTCAATGGATTTTGTTTTACACGAGTTAAGCGATCACAACCCTGCCCTTAATTTGCTATTGCTCGATGTCTGCAGAAAATTCATTCCGTAAGTTTCCATATTTTTTTGTTTACGTTTGAACTAATGCAGCTTTCGGTTTACTTCAGTTTCGAATTCATCTCTGCTTTCGTGGAGTATGCGGAGCCTTTCAAAATCAAGCATCGGCCGAATAGGAACACGGTTTACGGATATTCAACGAGTGGCGGCGTAGGAGCTTATGAAGTGAGTTTTCTTCCATTCATCTTTGCAAGTGGTTGAACTGCCGCTATGTTTCTTCAGATTAAAGGCGAGATGAACGGAGTATTCATGAAGTACCTCAAAACTCATTTGCATCAGCCAGTTTCTGTAATACAGATGATCAATGACACGTTGAGAGGTGAGTACGGAGCATTCAGATAAGAGTGAATGATGGTGCATTTACTGCTTGGAGGTAAGCGGTGCGTCAAACATGCTTGATATTGGTTGAAAACGTCTTAGTTCATGATCTTTCTATAAATGACCACTACTGGCTGATTGGACTATGACAGCTCTCAAAAGAGGTGTTTTTTGTCTGTGCGAATGAAAAAAGTTGTTGTGAGCTGTAGGCTTACTAAAGTTTGCTAGTTTTGCTGGAAGATGAAATTATTTCACGAACACCACAGCATCTCTTTCTCTAAATGATCGTGAGAACCGCCGGTGAAACTTCCTATCAAACTGTTTGATTTCAGATATCGAAGGTGATGAGAAGGTATGTGATGTGCAGGTGCCTGAGCTGCGATCGACTTTGACAAGACCACGATCACTTACGGACCCATTAGTCTGGGACGGGCATACTGTTTCGTTTGACCACCACACCATCCACTGGCGGCTCATGCACGGTGCTTTCTAGTCTTATGACATCGTTGTTTCTGGTTTTGTTTACGGACAATTTTACAGAATTACCCAATCCTGTACATGTACGGTTCGATGAATTAGCGCTCACTGTTACAATATGGTTCGATTTTTGTGGACATTTCACGAACAAAGTAAGTTTTACCTCAGACCACTCAAAATATTCCTCAATCTTCTTTTTAAATGTGAAGGGAAAAGAGCTAAAGATGAGTCTGGGGGGAAAGAAGAAAAACGTAGCGGAAACTTTGGCGGCGTAGCGTTTGGGTCCCGTCAAAAAATGGGCGTGGCTAACGATGCCCCGTGGATACGCACGCTCTGCGCCAGCGGTAAGTGACAGCCAGGCAGGCTCATGCGAACGTATGAAATTGCATGAATTCCCAAGAAAATTTCGAATAGATTCAGTTATAGGAATGGAAGGAAATAGTCTGTTCCTTTTGCTCTAATGTTCTGAACATTCCTAATGAACACAACGAAACACATTATTCTAAAGTTGTTCTAAAACACTGTTCATCTCAAATCTTGATGCGAAGATAATCACATGCAAGCACTGAATCGTGATTTCAACGATTTACTAGAATTTTTTGATTTTACAAAGCTAAAGGCATGTGCTTTCATACGCTTATTTGAGCCTGCCTGACTGTCACTTACCGCTGGCGCAGAGCGCGCGTATCCACGGGGCATCGTTGACCACGCCCATTTTTCGACGGGACCCAAAGGCCCTCCCTCCGAAACTTTTTCGCCAGCTGTGTGCACTTGTATGACAGTAATTAAGTGGCACTGTTGAGAGTAATTTACAATATTGCCAGATTCTTAATCAAATTCAGGTATATGTGTTCTCTTCTGTTGGCGACCTTGTGGATGATACAACGGAAGAATTCGAAGATAGGAGACTCTCAGAAAAAGCTCTTTCACACATTGCTTACCTCTCTTTCCCTCCGGTACGTTTGTATTTTACTTTCTGTAGCAAAAATAAAGAGTAAAACATTACCTGCAGGAATTAGATGCTTCGAAAGAAAGACTGGTTTCTGACGATGACGAAGGTGTTTCACTATGCCTGCTTCTTTCTCACCTTCAACGCTCGAAGGTTAGTAACTGCGACATCATTTCAGCAGCAAGACTTCACTCTTTATGGCTCTACCACAGCTCTTTTGAATTTAAAAAAAAAAACTCTGTTCGCGGTCATAGTACCATTTTAAGGAAAAGCGATTTTTTTCAGGGAGAACTTCGATGCACAATACTCTTGAGATCCACAGTTAATCAAGAAGTTGTTGCTACGAGAGAAGTTGGAATAGGTCACGTTCTGATCACGAGGATAGAAATGCTCAAATGATGGGATATGAAGATTCTGCGCTATGATGATGAAGACATTCACAACTCTGCTGATAACGATGCTGGACTCAGGGATGATCTCCTGGTTTCTTGGTACGCACGTCGACGAGGATTCTCTCCGCACTGCGCTGAAATGATACAGATTGTCTATGCGGGCGACATCTGGAGCTCACAACAAAAATGGTTTCACTAGTGGAAAGCACACGTTTGCAGTGTAGATTATAATGCTCACGATATGAAATGTGCTTATTCTGGTGTTTCTATTCTTGTTGGAGTTATGGATTTATTGAGTAAATATCTATTGACATTTGAAGAACATCCGCCCTATGTGTTCAAACAATAACCTTATGTGGTGATGTTTAATTGTAAAAGAATGCAAGTATAATAGATGCTTCATAGTTTACAATTCTCAAAGAAAAATGCAAATCATGTGTCGAAGACAGGACTTCACCCAGTGAGAGTGTTCGTGAAAATTGAGAGAGCCACCTCTACGCTACCACTATCTGGCATGATGCGCGTAATTGCGATTTACAGCCTTTTTTTTGCGATTTTTTCCACGATTTGCGGTTCGCAAAAAAAGACAGCTTAAATTTTGCAACAGATCTGAGGGCGAGATCCCGATACAGAGCTGTCGCTTTCTGCCCTGCACATGGTGCAGGAAGCGAGAGCTCTATATGGGTGGGTGGATCTGCACTACCAAACTGAGCAACCTCAGTTGATTCGAATGTGATCGTCGTTTTTCTGTAGTGCTGAACCTCCTAAGCAGATTTCCACACCGCAAGCTGTTATGTGGCTATAAAAAGTTCACATAAAAATTATTGAAGTTGCCTTCTATCCCACCCAAAAACCATTTTGTTGCCAATTCCGTTGAAAGCACACTGCGTTGTGGCCCAACCCATGTATGTTGTCAGGAGTTCTTGAACCGTTTGACGTTTTTATCTTATGAGATATGAGATGGAGCCTATCTTTGTTCACTGCATTAATTTTTATTGCAGAAATAGTTCGGATCAGATAGGCATGCAATACAAAATTATATCCTCTTTTGTCAGCCATGGACTTAATCTTTCTACCTGTAAGATGTTTCCTCCATCCATCATCGTTATCCGGAGTCACGTTTGAACCGCACAATGGACATTTTGCCGAATAGGGTTCAGGAGCTAAAACGGAAGAGGTTCTTTGATGAAGAATATATGTGCCTTGCTGCTTACTGGGATGGCTCATTTAAAATTGTCTTTCTAGGTGATAGTGGATTCCAGATGCCGTGATGTTGGATAGCAACCGACAAGTTTCTCAAGTTTCCGTGAGACTCCGGGGTTCTTCTATTTTCAAGAATTTGCACTCATATCGCTTACCAATTTGTGGTCGGCATGAAACTGAGAGCTAGCGGCATAGAATGCTCCTAACATTCCTTGATATCACAGAAGCAGATCAGAAGATGGAAGGAGAGCAAGTCGTGGCGGAGTACGATGCAGAAAATCTGTCACTGTATACGAGATGACGGGGGCTGAGGTATATTTTTGAAAGGGTCTTCAGATCTCATGGAAGTGACTTCAGGATAAAATTCATTTCCTTCCATTTATGGTCCACTTATTAACACAGGAAGTGTGCAACCACTATTTTGGGACACCCTTTATCATGACCTATAATAAAGTCCTCACTCCTTGTGAGTGTATGTTGTGCCTGGAATGAAATCCTTTCTTTGGTTGGTAATAACGATCATGAGATCTCATAATAAGGAGAAAATGGGCATGGTGAGGTTGAAAGAATGAAGAGAATCTTTAATGGCTAGGGAAGTGCACAGCAGCGAGCACACCCAGGGGCGCATGCACCGTTGAGACGTTTACCCAGGGTGATCTCAATTACGCATCCAAGCCCAGCTGTGTGGAAGGTGCGCCGGTGTCCAAATGTGGGGAAATGTGGCGGCTAGCACGGGTGGACTTCTGCGTAGGGGATGGAAGCGTTCATTTCAGCTTACACCCCTATGCTCTGGATCTGGACGCATGCAGTTTCTTTTCGCACATATACCCGGTCCATTCTACTTGTGCTTGGAGTGACCACCCCGTCCTTCTTGTTTATATGCACCCTTTCAATTCGAGGTTTGTGAGACAAGCGGGCATCAACAGAAGTATGAGTGATTCAAAAAGTTCCATTCTACTAAGCGACATTTTTATATTCCATTGGGGATTATATAAACGAGCTAATCGCGATACGAAGCCTGGTTTTTTCCTAAAAGAAAAGTAACAGCCTTCAAATGACTCACGCTTGCAATCTTTTCTGGCAATATGTCGATGAAACAACCGTCTGTCAATTAACTCGCCACAGCGTGAGCAAGCTCGATAGTTGTTTTGAGCTCTGCATTCAGTCCTTTTGTGAGTTTCGAGAGAAGAAACTGCTGCAACCTAAACCTCCCAAATTTCAACCTCAATGAGCTCCAAAGTTGTACGCTGCCGATTTACCTGACCACATCCACCACATTTCGTGAACATGGGACAGTTAGTATGATAGTGCCGTTCAACAGCTGCTGCATCGATAGGGTCCAAAGCTATGCCACAGAAACGGCACGAACTGAATAAAGCTCTAGCTATCAATGAGTACTATTCACATTTGGAACAGAAACACTTTCATTTTCTAAAGATCAAACCTTTGCATGCTCCCGTTCCTCTTGGGAAGATCGTTAGAAATGCGTACTGATTTAGTGCCGGGTCTCTTCTTCTGTGATCCTGACAGAGAACTAGATGTTTGCTGCCTGAAGATGACAATTTTTCTCCTAGTAGCACAAGAAATCTTATTCTAGCCAGAGTTTCTATAACACTAAGGTCTCATGGGTGGGAGAATTAAATTTCCTGAATGGCCATCAGAGGGATGCTCTTTCCATACACTTTGGCTTTGAATGAGGAGATTGAAAACACTGTTAATGTGAAATCGATGCGTCAGAGAAAATGTTTCGGAGAAGGAGAAAATGGTGGAAAACACCACCAAAGAGTGAAGTTTTGGCGGAAGAAATCCCAAAGATTCATCATCTCAATATTGTACCGTAGATTCCTGGGTTTCGAGAATCCCTCGTCACACCAGAAAACTGCTCAAGCCGTGCGTTTGTAGTCAAAAGACGGCTCAGATTCTACATAAAGTCCTTTAACGGTTTTGGCTTCAAGAGGGGAAGTAAATGGGCTTGAAGGAGCTCCAGACATCTCGATGCTCAGAAGTTCATAATTTGCGCTATGAATTAGGTGTAGGGACGGTTCTGCAAGACTAGTGCGACGTTAGATCGAGCCTTAAGTTATTCTTTGGACCTCATGTGAAAGATCGCCAAGAAGGGCTAGTCTCACATCCAACTTTTTACGACATCATGAGCCCAAAAATCTGATAAAGTAACTGTGAATTGCATGTCAATCAGTTCCGAGGACGAGAAGGACCAACCATTTGGCTGAAGTAGGGATGGCGTCTAATTTCGGAAAGTCATGGGAATCTTAATGGGAAAACTGCTCCTTTGCAGTATTGGGAAATATTTTCAGAGAAAAAATGGAAGTGCTAGTTCAGAATCCACACAAAAGGAGCTAAATTAAACTACTGTTTTCAAAACAATACGACAACATACATATACTACTGCTATCGCTCAACCAAAACTACCGAAGATATAGATTTCTGTATCCGCTTATTCGTCTGTTTTCAGTCCCTTGAACATCTACGAGTATCATGTAGTCAAAGCTGTACAGACTAGAGAGAATTCCGACTGAAGTGATAATCAAGGATGTGTGCAGCTGTTGGGTTGGGCAATAAGTTCGTGCGGTTTTTTCATCTCAGTTTTTTGTTTGGAACCAAACTTTGTTTGATTTCGTATCAGTGGCCGTTTTGTAGCCCTTGATTTACTCTTTGTAAATATTCTAACCGATTTCCTCAATTCTCACCACGAATCGCCTGAAGCGTGGAGCACAATTTCGACTAAGACGACAAGCTCCGACCACTGATACTGCTGTACTTCTTTCGAGGATCCAATTCAGCTCAAAAGACAACAAATATCAAAAACAAGTAAAGAAAAGCTATTACTGTCGAAAGGATGGCGCACAAATGGACGCTTTCCTTAGTGAGGTTAATTTTAGCTTAGAGGATGTCCTCCCTTCCAGAAGTGGACTTTGAAGAGAAGTGAGACGTTCACGGGCCAGGTCTTGCTCCAGATGTAAAAAAATCACTGAGAAATTTGAATTCTAGCGGCAACTAAGTTCAACAGATTCAGTTCGCGAAAAACTTTGAAAGGCTCAGGATGAGGTGATCCCTCACACTGAGAGGGCGCGTCGCCACCAGGCAAATTCCACTAGAAAGGTATCCGACATTCTATTGAGTTGGGCAATAAGTTCGTGCGGTTTTTTCAACTTGAGTTTTCACTGAGAATCAAAATATATTTGAGTGCGTGTTATATATGATTTTATAGCCCTTTGGTTTCTCTTTACAAATATTCCTACCGATTTCCTCAAAACGAGCTACACCTCGTTTTCTGTCGCGTAGAATGTGACCCTCCAAATCGGCTAAGACGAACATCTCCGACGGCTTCTACTGTTCCACTTCAATCGTGGATCGAATGCAACTCGAAAGGTGACGAGTATTTATGAGGTATAAAAAGAAGCCTTCACTGCTGAAAGGACGGCACAGAGGCAGATGCCCGCCTCTGAGAGGTGAAATTTAGCCAGGAGAATATCCTTCCTCTGAATTTAGAGTTTTAAGCACAGTGAGCCGTTTATCCGCTAGGTTTTGCTGTAGATGTAAAGAAGAATTGCTAGTATGTCAAATCTTAGCAACACCTAGGTTCAAGTGATTCACTTCGCTGAAAAACACCGAAGGGCTCAATTTGAGGTTATCCCTCATATTAAGAAGGTGCGTCTCTTCTGAACAAATTCCATCAAAACGAGAACCGAGATGCTAGAATTGAAGGTAATTTTACGCATGCGACCCATGCAAGCCTAAAGCTATCTCGAACCAGCTATTTGGTTTATTTTCTTTGGCATTTTCTAGACTTCTATTCAAGAGTTGCAGTCGAGGGTCGCAAATATAGTCATCTCAGAGAATGTGGCTTTTCAAGGGATGAAAGAGGGGAGCTGCTCTGTCTCTAGTAGTATTAATAGTGGAGGAAAGGTGCTATGTAAATCACTTTTTGTGATTGATGCTGTTCGTGAGAAACGCTAGTTTTGATGCCCACGGAAAACCGCACGAACTTATCGCCCAACCCGATAGAATAAAAGGTAAATTTACTCATACAATCTGTACAACCCTGAAGCTGTCCCTAACCACTTATTTTGGTTATTTGCTTGGGCAATTTTCAGAGTTCCACTGAGAAGTTGCAGCCAGGAGTCAGAAATTGGGTCGTCCCAAACAGTGTGGCTTTTCATGGAATGGAAACCGAGGAGCTGTTCCGTCTCTGAGAACATTAATAGCGGAGGAAAGGGACTACATAAATCACTTGTTGTGATTCATGCTGTTCGTGAAAAGCAGTAATTTTAATACCCCCGAAAAGCCTCGCGAACTTATTGCCCAACCCAATATTTTGAGGATCTCGACGAATGTTCCCAGTGTCGGGTTCAAGAATACAGTGGGGCATTGGCCTAGTTGGGTGGAGCTTCAAACAAGCAAATCAAGATGTTCTGTAATTCTTCTATTTGATTAGTTCTGTTTGCATTGTAATCTGGAGTTTTCAGTCCATTCTCATACATACACGTTATGTGAAAAGTTGGACATACCTCGCTTGTTTAGCATCTAGGTCGGCTATTTCGTCGAGCAAGGAACGCAGTGATGGAGACTTGCTCTTGCGATTTTCTTCGATAAGTATTTTGCGGACAACTTCTCTCTTGCCATTCGAGTATACGTCGAGAATGAGTTTTCTCCCGATTGTTCGAATCTGAACAGGCTACATGGAAATTGCGAAAGTCAAACCAGTACATTTCTAGTGATTCTTGTCACGGATGCTGCCTTTATTGACTTTTGTCAGGAAAAAAAAACGGATATGTGCGAATAGACTCTGAGGAAAGATTGCTACCACCAAAGAGATCTTCCGAGGCAATTATGCGATAGTTGATTTGACTTGAAAATGTCCAATGTTTCACTGACTGATGTCTTTTCAATTATGGGAATTTTAGGATTTTTCCGGATGAAAAAACTAGTGCAAGCGTACAACTGGGATAAAAAGGAGAAGTGATACCTCAGGATCTGTATGTCTCAGGCAGTTCACTCCGAAGATCGTTACGGCCTCCTCCGTCATGCCTCTGAAAGTTCAGAATCATTGAAGAAACAGGTCTTGCAACTGACTGAAAATTAACTGCCTGGATAGGAGAACGAAACGAGCAAATAAAATGACTATTTCTTCCATACTGTTGCTCAACATTATTAGTACGTAATTTCATTTATGAGAACACATACGCCTCGACATTGGGTGCTCCAAGTGTTTCCACAGCGTTTTGGATGATCGCTGCCTGTCCACGCTGTCCCCCAGGAGCGCCAATCTTCAGAAACCTACTTAGGTATGGCTTTGCGATCTGGAATTCAGACATGGATCTGGATGTATCATTGAGATTAGTCGAGTTAATCGTGTTGATACCCCCGTGTTAACGATGGGTAAATGTGAGGAGTGTTAACAGGTTCACCCGGCTCTATGGTACATACTCGAAGTCATAATTGCATCAAGCCCTTACAGTGTTGTGGTTATAGCTTGTGCCAAAACCTCCACATACCTTATTGTCTTGCTCCACGATGTCGTTTATAGTTGATAGAGTTATACCAGCGGAACGACGGTCCTTTAAAAAAATTGAGGTGAAACTCAGGTGGGACATCTTGAGGGACGTGACGACCTGAGTGCTTACCGTATCGCTCGCTCGCATGGCGATAGTTTTTGCTGTCGATTTAACTATCATTGGAGCCATTCTATACAACGAATGCTCCGGTAAAAACTGTGTGCAGATGAAGGCAAGAAGCTCCAATGCTTTTGTGTACGTCTGAATTCCTTGATTAATTATCCCAGAATTCATTGAAACAAATTTACCTTCTTGTTCACACATTTGTTTATCTAAGGCTTCCTTGAAATGGTGAAGCTACGCACGTTATATAGAGGATCTTTGAGGTGTCTTTGGAGAATAGACATGGAACACTCCAGATAGTCTGCCGCTTGAGCTTGGGTTGTAGGAGCAGTTTCGAGGACTTGTTGTACGCTGGCAAGTCCATCTTTACGCTCCTCCCACTTTTTCGAGTACAATTTTCTCATCTAAAAGACTGTCTGTTATTTCATAAAACATCAATCCACTTCATTAGGAATCAACTTTACAGATGTTTTCCTTTTGGACCTTGTCAAGTGTAGAGCACTTTTTACAGCCATAAGTATTGCAGTTACCGTTTCTTCACCGAAGAGGTCGACTCCACGTGAGTACGTAGCTTTTTCCATGATTGGAATGGACGGTAAGGGCGCATCCACAGAGATCACATCACGATTGTCGTCCTGCATGGATTCTGACTCCCGACGTCTGAACTTGCACTACTTTGTTGAGTATTTTCAAAAGAATTAGTAGTTAACAACACCGCGAACCTTCGCGCTTTGAGAGCTGGAACAACGGTGTTTTCCTTCTCCAGAAACTTATTGCCGTGCCATCGATTCAAACTCGGAACGGGTGAGTTACTCCTTTTAGTGATTGTTTCATCTCGCGAAGCCTTTGAAGCTTTAGATGACGCTGACGTCGGCCTTTTGATAGAGGGTGGTTTGTTATAGCTACCAATTGTCGATGCTGAAACGATCCGATAGGATCAGGAACTACATATTGCATGGAAATTCGTGAGGCAGTAGTAATGTTCGACATATGAAGTAACCAAAAAGCTGAACCTACGAGAACATGACGTCGGCGTTCTTCACTTATGGAAGATCTATATACTACCAGTATCTAGAATGTTCCCTCCTCTTCCTCTCCTCTTTTTTCATATTTCAAACGGGTTCGCCAATTTTACACGCCATAGTGTTTCGGTTTCAAAAGGACGCGTGTGGGGCAGTGGTAGGAGGCTCGCCGCGCATGCTCACAGTCTAAGGTTCGATCCCGCCCATAACCAACCGAGCCATCCATCCCCCGGGGGGGGGGGG
>JARK01000176.1:0-23068 GCA_000688135.1 Ancylostoma ceylanicum | reverse complement strand
CCCCGGGGGGGGGGGGGGCGATAAATTGGTACTAGAGGAGTCTGGGGGGATGAAGCACTGACTTGGTTCATCGGACACTCCCCACAAGTTACTGTATAGAGCCCATACGCATTCAACGGCTTTACGATGTCTAGATGAAGTCGAATGCGTGGCGCATCCCTCGTGCCGGGATTGATCAACACCGACCACTTTTTCCTTTAACCTTTACCCGCTTCGGTTTACCTTGATTAGTTTCTTTCTCTATTTTTTTTGAAAGTTTTACACTTTGTTCGTATACCTTTACCTCAATTTTTTCTTACCTAGCGAAGGGCACTAACCCTTCTTTGTTATAAGTGTTGCTCAGGCCCATCGCCACGTGCACCATCACTGCTTAAATCCCACACAAATTATGATTTTTTCAAGCCTTTGGCGCACGGCAGTTGGGGCGTACAGCGCTCATTAATTTCAGTTCCTGTTTTAGTTGCCTAATCTTTCCTTGAAGTTCTTACTCTTTGATAAATTTTGGTATACAATACAACACTAATTTTGGTGTTTTGATTTTTTTGAGTAAACAAACGAATAAATATGTAAATGTAGTCTCCTCTCCACAGGAAGCTGCTCGACGGTGAAACGCACCTGAACCAGACCTGCGCAAAATATTTGGTGAACTCGGTTTTCTTGTGATTTTCTTAGTGACTGATCCTTTGCTGATGATACTGCTTGCTGGTGAAGGAGCGCGTGGAGGCTTCAGCTTGTTGATATCATCAGTTGGAGACAAATCTGCAGAAATTATTTGCGTTATTGTCAAAGAAAAGCAAATCTTTCCTGATGGATGCACCAATTGGCGTGAACAGTTTCGGCGCGGGAATTTCGTAGTTCGAGCCATCTTTTTCGAAGAGGTTCTTGGGTCGATGGATACTGATATTGTCCACGTTGGAATCGATGTTCTGGAACAATCTGGATAATTTCCTAGAAAATTCATGCATATGTGTTTCATTTCCTTTCTCACTAAATATGAATATGCTCCACAATTGTGGTCCAAAAGGATTAGATGCGTATGTAAAACATAATAGTGAAAAAAGAGGACATCTCTGGTTAGACTCGGATCCACGGCAGCCAGTACGTTTCCTCGTAGAGTCTTGATTTCCTCCTGGATATCGAGAGCGCGATGAAAGTCCTCGTCTTCTATTGCGCTGCGTTGTTCACTCTCAAGTTCAGCGATTTCTCCTCGAGCTTTCTGCAGCAGCAACGATCCGAACTGCGCCTGTGATGCCAGGCCAAAGTTTTCGTTCTGAAAAATTTTTTCAAACAATTTTTTCGACTTCGAGATGCGATAGAGATTCATTATCCAACGCAATGAAGGGCATTACTTCTTGCTATCAATCTCTTAAGTCGAATTGATTTAACATTCCAGCATTTTTCTAAAACATGTATTCCCTAACGATCTCACCCACAAAGATTTTTCTCGTTTCTGCTTTTGTCTATAAGATAGCTACTAAGCAGAAAGCCACTGGGGTTTCCAACTGTGAAAACGGCGGTCTCCTCCACTTTGGGGAGACCGTAGGCCGGAAATCTTTGATATAAATAAAACCAATAAACATACTGATTTTAATTTTAAATATTTAATGATATGAATTCAGAAAATAACGACAGAAATAAACAATTAAAAATAAGCTAATGCAGAATTCTCCCCCTATTTCATAGGATTTCATTTTCTTGAAAATAGTTCATGAAATATCAATGAATTACCGAATTAAATTTAGGTAGGTTCAATTATGTAATCTCTAGGCAACTATTTGCGAATGCTGCTATTTCTACTTATTTACTTTTCTTCTATGTGAGCTGGAGCATTCCCTAGAATTAGTTTTTTCCTGTACAGTAAAAATTCACTGAAAAATCCATTTTCCAGGCAAGGGGTGTGCGTCCTCCAAAATTCCTCGCCAATTTTGAGGATCTGAGATTTGCGCAGCTGTCTGCTCAACTTATGACACACTTTTTGCGTACATATGTATACATATCTTTACAGCGAATGCTTCTGTCTAGAATTTACCTAGAGAACAGGGCAGGTTTGAAAAATCACTTTCACTGGGTATTTTACGCATTAAAAAAGTCAGAGGATGAACAGCTAGCGAACCCGTGAGACTCTGAGTAGAACAGTGCATAACACTTGGTACTTCTTTTCAAGATGGACTGAAAAAGGTCGCCTGGGAAAAATGTTCCGTGTAGCATGGTGCCCGGATGCATCATTGAGATTACCCAGGGAAGTGCATTGACGACCTTAATAGAAAAGGGTAAATTTATGTGGTGTTGGCGCGTTTACCGCGGGTAATCTCAATGATGCATACGGCCTCAGGTGGGTTAGCGACGAGAGAGCATCCAGAATGGAAGGGTAGCCGACGTGCATGTGAGACAGGCGGGGCACTTGTCTCACCGCGACAATCTCGTTAGGACTGGAGAGAAGCGTCAAGTATTATCCAGTCTCTTCCACCTTCTTAATTTTTGAGCTATGCACAAGATTGGTAATAGATTTATGTTGGCTGACGTTTCGGCAAACCGCACTGTTCAAAGCCTGGAATGGACTACTCAAGAAGCCAATCATCCGATAAAATCTCTTCAGAACCATACAAGGAAAAACTCATGCCTACAACAAATTTCATCACAGATTTAGCTCACAGCCCAATGCCAAAGCTTTGATGTGACGACCATGATCTTACGGCAATAACAACTGCTAACTGTCCACTCAGGCGAATGGCTTGGACGACTCATTTAGATAAAAAAGCACTCCGAGATATAGCGCGAGCTCCAGTGCCACTAAGAGGCTTCCTTCTTTGCGGACCATTTTTGGATTTTTCGCTTGGATCCACACAGCTCCAAAACTGTTGCGGGCTGACATTTTAATCTCAAAACATTAAGAACGGGGAGGACGTCATAAACCAACGTTTGTAACCATTAAAGAAGCTCACCGCGGCGCTCTTTCGTTTGTTCTTCTCAACTCGTTGCAGTAACTCGTCGATTTCAGCCGTAAAGCGCCCCTCTTCCTCCGTATCCACGCTGTCCTTAGCTCCGTTCTGTAGAAAGATGGCATTTTGCTCCCCATCAGAGTCGTATCGACCATAAATCTTCACTTCCACAAGTCCGACCTACGATAACGGAGTGAAATCAGTAATTTTCCAGGTCTCATTTTCCTCCCAATGATGAGGTTCATGGCTGAGTCCACCTTCCTCATCATCTAGGGAACACTCAAACGGTAAGAGTGCCTCACCTGTCGCAAGGGATTGAGAATGTCGTTAAGATGTGCTTTTTGTATGCCAAGAACGATGGCAGTACAAGTAACATCGGTGTAGATAGTTTTTAGTTCGTTCTGTCCGTCTGAATCCACCTTGAAGTCCACCCCGCTGTGAAAAAACATATGACATTCCGAGTTAACCATTTCCCTGTGGGTAGGTTAGCCTTGACGAAACATATGTTTTTTGATTCACACGAACACATTGGGAGGAACCGGTCTTATTTTCTGGATGACTTGTCAGTTCTAGCAGGGATTTCCCCTTCTGTATGAACGTTTCAGATCCTCATCATTGTACCAGCCAACACTGCTGGGATAGCGATTTGGAAGTACAGCGAGCGTCGATGGAGGTTTTTTGCTGACATTTTTACGCGTACGGGAAGCAGGCATCGCGCTGTGCTGGAATCGCTACCGTTATGGCAAATCAGGGTTTTCTCGGTAGACTTTCCTCAAATTTAATGTTAACTAACAAAAAAAAAACCAACTAGCAAGAAAGTCTTATGGTCTCCTGTTTTAGTGCGAGCAGCGCGGTCGCGTCGCGTGTTCTTCGATTATCGGACACTTACCATCTGCGCGCGTCAGGCCTCGGTTAGACAGTGTTTATAAAGCAGCTGTTCCCGGTCTCCTCACGAGAAGGACAGGTTAGCTTTGACTTAGGATGACCACCAATGCTCAGGAGTGAGTTGAAGAACCTTTTCAACCACGTTTGGCTGTTTCTTACTGAGTTCAACAGGCCGAAATGGCCTGACGCTAGGCGCGCGGGTGGTGAGTGTCTGTAGACGGTGTTTTCCGAAACCGCGAAAAACGCACAGCATCGACGCTTACTGTATCCATAACTTGAAAGTGAAAATCAAAAATAAATTCACAGAGAGCTGTCCCCGCTAGTTTACGTGCTTTCAAAACACTGCTTGACAGTTCTTTAAGTCCATAGTGTTGTAGTTGTTCATTTTATTTATTTTGTTGTAGTTGTTCATTTTATTTATTTATCTATTTATTTTGTTTGGTGTATATCATCGTGAGGGAGAAGGAGGTGTAACCAGGCGACTCTGATTGGCGCACTCCGGCCGCTCGTCACGCCCATCTGTTTGAACTCGAATGGCGTCAATTCCATAACATGGTCTATTTGCGCTTACCTTAGCGCCGTACGAGTCATACAGATGGGCGTGACGGGAGACACGAATGCGCCAATCAGAGTCGTCTGGCTACACCCCCTTTTCCCTCGCGATGATACACACCCTATTTTGTGCATTACGCAGGTGCGCCAGAAAAAAAAACAGACTGGAAGGCTAACATAGGAATGGGAACGTATGTAAATCGCATCCATCTTTTACCAACTTGCTGCCATTTGGTCAATTTTATGGGCATCACATTTATGATTATAGAAGCTTATTATTATTTGTTCCTGATTCTTTTCTTTTCTTCAAACTCAAGTTGTGTTCTCACCACCAGTGTTTTAATTGTTACAGGTCTATTGAAATAGTTCCAATTATGTTGTCAGTTGCTCTGTTTTATCGCATAACATGACTTACTAGCTCATGTAGAAAATATGAATATATAAAAATATGTTCAAATTTTTCTTACAATTAAATCCCAGTTATTTTGATGTAACCATTCAGCTCGATTAGACAAATCACCGTTAAAACTTTTCCATTCTCCAGTGTACACTTCAGACCAGTTCCTCATACTATTCCATGGCAACGGGTCATTCTTGTGTAAAGGTTCCCGAAGTTTAGTTCAGTGGACAACTTCATGGAGTACATTTGTACATCAAACCACTTAAGTTGAACGCATAAAAACAAGTTCTTACTCTTGTCTGATCTAATTAGTAAAGTGATTGCGTATAAATTTAGTTATAAATTGGGTCATCATTAAAGCAAGTCGTATCTAGTGATATAATCGCTCACCCCATCACTTTCTCAGTTTCAGTTTGTTCGTGTCCCGCCGTCGAAATCGTCACTTCTTGTGCTAGCAATAGGACAAGTTATCCACATTTATGTTTTTTCCCCAGTTCCTTTAATTCAAACCACTTACGAATGAATTTGCTATGAGCAACAATTTGAATTCTTTCTACCACACTCTTTTGCTTGAGGATGAGGCGAAGTTTGATGGGGAACTTCTCGTCCCTACAAGATAAAAACTCAGAAATTGCCTATTTCTCGAAATGCTGTAAGAAAAAAACTCAGTTGTTTGACCATACCTTTGAGAAATCCATGGCTTGTTTGAGAGGATTTCAGGGTCGAGAATTTCGCCATTTAACTCCGTCCTGAAGTCCAGAGTCCTGGCCATGTTGTGAGTGTATCGGCTGTGAATTCGTCAGCTCTCGCTCACAACACCTAGCAACCCCGACCATCGACGTGGCATTGGTGGCTCATTACGGGCCTGTTTTTAGGTGGGTGGACCTTCTTTAGTACAGCCAAATGTGGACGTGGTGTGTGTGAAATAGACCTAACATTAACACCCAATTTTTTTGAAAGTGAAATCGAGAGTTTCATAAGAATGCAGGCGTAAACACTATCAGTCTTAAGGTTCACCTCGATACTTGTTGTATGATGACTTTCTCTTTTATGTCCGAGCTTTTGAAATTAATAATTTTTGAATTATTATTCGTATGAAGCGGTAGTTGTGCTTCGGATCGAATATTTCTCCACATCCCTTCAGTAGGACATATTGGAGCAGCAATGTGCATAGCTAAAATTTCTGGCCATAAAGAACAAAAAAAATAGAGCAGAAGTGCAAATATGGTCTGGAAACGGAAAATTGTTACAAAAAGGAGTTTGGAAAATTCCGCACAACAAGGAATTGGTATTGTTTTCCCAGAACTCTAAATCTTCTTGGAGTTTTAGAAGCTGAAGCCTATAGCAGAGTTGGGCGTAGACATTGGCACTTCGTCCCTATTTTCCTAGGTTTTCTTCAAGAGGGTCCTCAGGGAACAAATCTACTAGGTGCGAATACCAACGGATCCTTGCCTCTTGAAGTAGCTACATATACTCTCGCCCACGGATTTGAATTTCGTTCATAAAGAGGTCAACAATTTAGACGATGGGGTGGTCGCGGTCCATTCTCTCAAGATAATTTTGACATCTAAATGACATGTGCACTTAATAGCCATTGTATACAAACATCTATCGTTTGATGGCCTCCTGCATTTGACGTGTGAAAGCACTGCGTCACTTGCAATCTCCAGAACATAACTTTCTGCGCTGAGGCCCGCTCAGAGTGAGGTAGGAAACAGATTTCTGACCTTTTGAGGTCACGACTTCCTTCAATACTGTTATACTTTACTGTCTTCATGGAGTCCACTAAACTTGATATCCGTTCGCTTGCTGACTTTATACGCTATTGTGGCGCATAACCATTCTGCTCGCTCATCTACCGTTCGGTGGGAAATTCCGTTTTGCGATCAGACAGCTTGGAGGCGCATTGAGACAGAAGAGCAGTTCAGAAAATCGTTTTTCTCTCTCTACGGGACTTTTTTTTCTTTTTCTTTCTCTTTTTTTTTTCTTTTTCTTTTTTTCTTTTTATACTTTTTCTTTTACTTTTTCTCTCTTATGGGACGGTACTGCGGAATGTAATTGGCAACAACTGTATACTTATCCTAAAAATAAAAGCTAGAACGGCCGCTATTGCTCAAAAACGCCATGCTCACAAACCGCCACGACAACTGGCCGAATACTTTTGTCTCATCCTGTAGATGAATTGAAAGATTTCGTTTCATGAAGTGTATTATGGAAGATGGTTTTAGAAGAATTTTTATCTGAGGAGATATGACTCGCATCAAAAAAGAAAACAACCTGGATTGTATCAACGGGCAACGCATATATGAAATAACACCGAGCACGTACGGCAGGAAATATAGGATACATAACAAAGAAAGAAAGCAACTCGTTTTCGGAGGGTAGATACCGCGAGACGTCTCGTACTCTAAGGCAACGATAGACCTTCGTCGTAGACTTGTGAAGAAATTCATACATCCCCATAGTGTATACAAGACTAGCGTACTAGTAAACGGGCAGTGTTAAAAGAAACGAAACGTGTATCAGTTAATAGATAGTTAGACATGGCTAGTGCTGGCAAAAACAAAGAGAGGCAAAAAATGAGCGAATAAGGCACGATATGAGGTGATGAGTGAGAGAAAGGCTGGCTATGAAGAGCAGCTGACGCATTCGAGGGTAACAGGTAGCACTCCTTCGGTCACCACTGGTACTTCTCGTGCGCACTTTGACTCCAACGGCTCCGAAGTCATGGAACACTAAAGAGTGTGGTCTTCTTACTGCAGTTTATTCATTCGTTTAAAGATATAACTATTGCTATACTCCAAGTGGAGTGTAGCACCTTCCGTCGGCGTCTCCAGGCGACACCAGTTTAGATAGGTATCGATTATTGGCTGGCAGCCGCGCATGTGGTGCTCCACCCAAAATCGATAGCTATCGGGATCGTTGTGGTGCGGTCGTGCCGCCGCATGGTGTTATACTCTACTGGTAGTATAGCGGCAGCACATAGGGAGTAAACCTACAGAGTGTTGTTGGCTGTTGTACTGGGCCATGGTGCATCGTCTATCATAACAAGCCTGAGCGCACTCGCCGATGGACGCGACGCTCACGGCGTGAGTGAAATCCGGCAGCACGCGGTCTGGCGTCACAGTCCGGATATTATATTTACACGCTAAAACACCAAATTTCGGTCATCTACAGTAACATTAGCGGGTGAAAGTGCACAAAAACGCAAACTTACGGGTGCATTTGATGCAGGAAATGATAAAAGGATGTAGAGCAGCATGTTGTGGAACGTAGTCAGCGTTGTTTCCACAGACATTAGCGTCCGACGTTAGTAGACACACACCGTCGGAAATGTTCCCAGTAGTAGCAACGAATGCGGCGGTGGAACAACCTTCCTGAAAGCACGTCGCAGCCGAATGTGCTACCGAGATGTAACCTATTGGTTAAGCATCTTCACGGTGGACTTACCCTTTCATAGCATTTCTTGGCACAATCCGCCGGTGAACTTGCGGGAATGTCGTTGGTGATGTTGGGGTGAGGGAAACTGCCAGTAGGCATTGTCTGGAACTCTAGGCGTCCTCCGCATGTTTGCGGGACTCCTGAAAATGGGTTCAGTGATTGGTAAAACGACTTCTTAGTAACGCCCGGTGATAGGGGAACGTCAATCATGATTGCTACTTTCGGGGACTGGAGCGCCGCAATATCTACGCGGCGCGGCGAGGCAGCACCCAACATCTACAGCGGTCGACCGCGCCGCGTGGATGGACCTACGGACGTTCGTCACCCGTTGCGCGGCGGGGTCAGAGACAGACAGCAAGGCTTGGCTCGCAGAGGGCGCAGACAGACGATCGAACAGTAATTGCTCTCAGAGGACGCAGACACGGGCAAGGGAATAGTATCGAATCGCATAGAGCACAGACAACGAGAGGGTTTGTTGCCGCATTGCACCCTTTTTGTCGCGTTATCAATCGATGGGTGACGAACGTCACGAAATCGTCGAAATGTATATCTACGATTTTTTTAAACACTTAGAAGCGCATTTTCCTCATCTGGACAATATTCTTCATTAGTTTCTCCAAAGAAATTATTCTCCTGCTGCGTATGGCGCAAAATTCATGAGTTCACATGAGTTCACCAAACATCTGAAGGAGACCTCACTGGTCTGCCACGTCACCACAGGGTTGCTGGAAAATAAGAGCGGAATGTGTGGATGCGCAGGCAATCAGACTGTCAAGCCGCGGCAGGCGCGGCGCAACGAGTGGGTCCGGATCAATGAAGTGTGCTACATACATATATTGCGGTTGTGGTGCTGATCCTATTTAGACAACTCGTTACGTCAGTACCCTAATATATACATATTGGCTAATTCTACTTCTCGTTGTGCGACCAATCCAAGAAGCGTTCCAGGGTATTCCTAGTTGTGCCCCTCCTCCCATCTCCATCAACACATCACGGAACACCCAGTTCTGTATTTGATTTGAAGCACCCCCAGTATCTCAACATTCGTATTATATGTATTATTTTCTTTTTGGAAACCTTGCTTCTTATCAAAGGGAAAGAATTTTGCATTATTTCGCTTGTAACGCCACTGTAAAAGTTTACAACAATAGAAAAAATAAGCCATACCTTCATGTTTGGGAACAACAGTGGTGAGATCATCCATGTTAAATCCGTTGAGGTTGGTAATGTCTACCTGTTCTTTCTGTCCTATGAACTCCAAACTTGGGTCTGAAACGGCTGCATTTCTTGACGGTCAATGGAGAACACGCAAAAAAAGTCGCATCTACATAGTGCTTCACCTATGTAGCCTACTCTAATTTGGGAGGAACTAAAGAGTCGAGTGTACTAAGTGTACTATGTATAGACATTAGTGAACAGATGTAGACAAGGTTTGAAATGAAGTATTAGAGTAGAGGCGGAGTGCTACAGAAGCTGCAGTGCAATAGTTAAGTGGCAACAAGTACAACAGAGAAGATTCGAGGAGAAAACTGTTTCAACTGAGGAGGTAGCATTAACAACTAGTGAGTTTGCGTAGAAAGTGTTGTAAATAGTGGTACAGCTACATAAGTATATTTTCTTGCATTCAGATTCTTAGATGGTCGTAATGCCAGTGTTTAGCCCCGCAGCGCTTTAATCCAAACCAACGCAAATCAGAGTCCAGATCACCCAAGCTCCACACTTGCGCTTCTTAAAGGTCTCTGCACTCAATTCAGCGCAGATCCAGATTCATCCGAGCTCTCGCCTTAATAACCAAAGGTAACTGATTCCTTCCATAGCACCCTCCTTACATCTTGTACTCTATGGAGTCTTCATTACCGTAATTCTTCTGCGTACGTGCTCCGCGGTATCCTGGAGCATCTGGGAGTAGATTAAGGAAGCCTTCTTCAATAAATGGTCCTGCTGTGCAACTTAGAGGCACCGTTCCCATCAGAATCGTTTTGGAGTTTTCAAGAAGGATGAATTTAAGAAGGGGCTGCTGTTTACAACGGTATGCAAGGTTCTATACAAAGGTGCTGCAGAATCCGTTCCTGAACTGCCTATCCGGGGAGAACCTGGACGGAGCCAGAGCGAGAGTGCAAGGTTGCACCACCGTGCATTTCCTTGTTGACAGCATTCCAGAGCACACTTGGATGTGCGCTCTCTGCTAAGGAGTGCAAATTGAAGGGAATGAATGGAAAAGAACCGAAAAAAAAAACGTTGGCATGAATCAACGACGTGTCAGTGATTGAAAACTTTTATATTGAGTGTTGACCTTAGAGTTATGTTGGTGTTTCTCGCACCAGTTGTGGGAGATGAGCCAGTGCCTTGAAGAAAACCTAGGAGAATTTATGTTAACGACAATCTATAGATTGGCCATACAATATTGCTATCTCCTTCTATCGCCGAAAGGCCAGTGGATAAAAAAAACATGAGGGACAGGTAGTCTACCTTTACACACTATCCATACATCACTATATGTTTCCTCCTATAGCCGATAAGCCGGTGACGCCGACATCACCCATGTCCTCGCTCTGGTTCGAGCCTATGAACTGCCTAACAGGGAGCGCAACCTGACATCCTAGGAGATGAGCCCTAGGATGCAGCTGGAAAGGTGTCTACGGCGGGAAAACCTCATACTCTTGCCATGGCCCCGCCCAATTCAGCTCGCCTTTCACACTCCAACCTGCGATATGAGAGGCTCACTGGTTTTTTTTACAATTTCGTTGGAAATAACGTATACCGTTGCGATCAGTGATCACCAACTTTTGATTTGGAAAGCTCAATGACGACTTGAGGTGGAGACAGGTATTGTTTAGATGAATTCCATGGCATACCTCTTTTGAATGACTTCATGGTATATCTCCAGATGCGTGCAGAACAGGTAAGGATTGCTATTCGAAGACACATCCAGCGACAGGACTGATTCTGCGTGGCATATGTGATTGTGTAGGGACGTATCTCGCGTAAATTCTTTTATCCAGAAGATCTCAGAACTTCGGTCAAAGCTGTACCCGGGTATTGTTGGAAGAGTGGTAACCTCATATGCAAGGTGTACATAATTACACATAGGTAGCAGCTAGGAATACATAGATAATGCAACGCATGGGTAAACAAGTTGATCGGTGCCAGGTAAAGGACAAATTTGGGAACCTTCCCACGTTCAAGGGTAATCTCAATGGTGCATTCGCGTTTTGAACCCGTTTACCTCGTGTCTATCTCATCCTCTCACTCGCTCCCTTCAGCTAGGTTTGGACCTTTTTCTTCGCATATCCCCTTCATTTGGATCGTATAGACTGCTTCTTAACTTCTGTGAAACTCATCGCATTCAGATAGAAGGTTTTTCTCCTTCAATTACCTCTACCATGTCACTCAAATACTATCCATGTTGTGTCTGTCGTCAATACGCCGACCTCACTCCTGCCCGATTTGGAACATCACTGGGACGCGGGGATTTCGCGGGGAGGTCTACGTATACATTTACTTGATGACCCGAGAAAGAGACCTCAGATGGCTGATTTCCGAAGGTCTGGGATTATGTTATCTTGTCAGCTGCCGCAGATTGTGCGCACTTGTGAGCATAATACGTTGCAACTATGTGGAACTGCGTAGCAGTCCCTAAAACACGTGAACCTTCGGGCAAAAAAGGCACAGATGCGGATCCACATCCCAGATCACTCGTCCCTTCCGATCGAAATGGGTCGCTACCGGTTCAACTGAATATCGCCCCTGGCCACCGCAAGTCGGCTGACAGCCGAAATTTTTTGATCACGGCACTGGTAATGATTACCATTCATTTTTTTCTCCAGTACCACTCCCTGCCTGCTTCTATTTTCTCGTAAGAAGAAGGAATAGAAGAAAATGTCAACTACGAAGGCAACAAAAAGCGAGAAATATGAGCGGCTCTGTTTAAGATGAGCAGAGTAAAAGCTGGCAAGCAAAAGTAGAAACAAAAACGCAGTTTGCAGGGGAAGTGGTGATATAAGCGGGGGTTTCAACATTGCAATTTTGCGACAACGTTAGAGAGAGTTCGATGGACAAATGCTTAGAGCAAGTGCAAGTGAGAAATCGAAGTGGGAAGCGTGATTGATATTGTTTAGTATCGTTAGTACATACCACACTTGATACAGTCCAATCTGACGACTTGCTGAATGCCGGAGAATCGCCAGTACGTCGTGCGTTTGGCGTTAGGATCGCATTCGGAGGCAGTGGCGTTGTTGTACCGCATCAGGCAGACAGGCCGAGGGAACCTCGTGAAAGCTGCGAGGGTGCAGCCTGTTTCGTAGCAGATCCTTGCGCAGTGCTGCAGCGAATAGACGACGGCGTCCGCGTCGAACTTTGTTGTGAGGTCAGTGAGCTCGCTGGCGACGAATCGCAGTCGTCGAGAAGAGCAATCTGCACCAGTTACATACAAACACGTCTTCCCAACGCTTTAAAGCCAACACATAAGCGAAAGCAAAAAGGCTTCACCGTAGAGATCCACGGCATAGCTGGCCGTGGACACAATTTTGTGTTTGAATAATGGAACGAATAGCAAAAATGTTAGATTAGCAAAATGTTGAAGCGCACATTGATGCACAACCAATTGCTGTGAGCTCCATTTAGAACAGTGTACATGTCGTCTGCAACCGGGGGTACACATGATGGCAGTTGCACTGCACTTCTTACATAGTGAGTTTTTGTATGATGGTGCCGTCTCGAAGCCTCATTTGATAATGTTTTCATATCTGGTCAGTACAAAACGAGAGCTTTGTATGTGCTTTACTTGATGAGCTTTCGGCGACTAGCGCCTTTTTCAGACCTTAATACAAGAGCACATTACATATGTACAATACATAGCAACAACGTAAGTGGCGACTGTCCGCACCCATCGAGCTCGCTGGTAGAGGGTATGCAATGAATTCGTGTCGGGACTACTGTGGTTATTTACACAGTACTTCGTGATAATGTATTCTTCTTTAGCCGAAACACTGCTGGTCCTCTTGCCTTCCGTGATCGATCAAACAATATACTTCAGTGCTTCCACAAGTTCTTCCCTGTTATTGATCTCCGGCCTGTACCTCTTTGTCTCTTTAGCATCCATAATTTTTCGATCGAGGAGCCTTTCTAGGTCACGATACGACACTTTAACCTCGAATTCTGGAATTGATCCATATGTGTGCATCGTAATTCGATGTTCAGAGAAGCTACTCATAGGGTATGACTGTGGTCGGTTTAGTGCTCGTCGATGTTGGTCTAATCTTTTGCTTAGCGGTCGTTCAGTTTCCCCTACATAGCGCTGACCGCATCCACTGCAAGTTATCAAATAGACAGTCCCACACAGGTGACTGATCCTCTGATACTCTTATAGTTCGAGAACGGATATGCCACAAGAACCACTGGCTCATGGAGACCATATGCGGCCCCTGACGGCATTCCACTAGTATTGCCATTCCTGAATGACAGTTTTTCTAAGCGATTCCACGTGACCGTCCGGAAATTTGGGCTCTCGATGCGTCTTGTGTTTCAGCCACCTCCCACGCTCAAGCAGAAGTTAACATCGTCGCGCGTTTACAAAGCAGGGTGCGATCTGCGACAGTGTCATTACAAGCAGAGGTACAAGCCGAATCAATAGTACGGAAGAACTTGTGGAAGCACTGAATTACATTGTTTGATCTATCACGGAAGACAAGAGGACTCGCAGTGTTTAGGCTAGCGAAGATTACAGTATCACGAAGTACAGTGTAAAGAACCACAGTAGTTCCGACACGCATTCATTGCATACCCTCTACCAGCGAGCTCGGTGGGTGCGGACAGTTGCCACTTACGTTGTTGCTATGTATTGTACATATGTAATGTGCTTTTATATTAAGATCTGAAGAGAGTGCTAGTCGCCGAAAGCTCATCAAGTAGGGCATACATATAAGAAGCTCTTGTTTGGTACTGACCAAATACGAAATAGTGAGTTTTGTTTGAATGAGATGCACTATATTACGAATCAGTTGGTGAAAAATATGATGAAGCAATCATAAGCTGCTCATTTATAAAATTTACTTAACTACTTCGACTAATATAAAAATGAACGGAAAAGTTGCTGTCGCAATGCTGACATTTCTTATGGGTGAATTGTGTGAAACTGAGCTTATCTAAACGACGTCGCTCGATCTATTTTTAGCTGCTGCTATACTCCTCGCCGACTGTAGCACTTTCGGCTGCTAAAGCGGGCGACACTGTCTCTATTGCTTATCGATCGAATGACGGCGACACATCGCTGACGCTGTGCCCACTGTCCTCATGTCACAATCGATTCTCATCGAATCCACAGTGAACTCCAAAAGGCCGTAAACAAGGTGCGGGACCGCGGCGCGGCGTTCTTGGGCAGAGACGCAGGGGCCCTGCATGCTGGCCCTGAATGTCTGCTTCTGCCAGGGGCAAAGCCTCTATGTATCTGCCCAAGAACGCCGCGCCCGCCGCGGTCCCGCCCTTTGTTCGCGGCCGTTTAGAAATCACTGTATGTCACTGTGCCACTTTTGTTCGCTGTAATTCACCTACCTCGTTTTTATGGTGGCAGTGTCGCTGCGACAGGAAAGAGCTACTCTCGGCGAGAAGAGCATTAGGTTTTTGGTTGGATTGTATCGTTGGATTGTATAAGGTCCATTGTACACTAATTTGACGCTAATTTGAAGGACCTCAATGGGAAGCTTACGAGTGTTTCGCGGATAGTCTTCTGTCTATTCACAACGCCAATTATGGGAAGTGACTTTTTCGAATATGTGGATCGCAGCTGAAAACCCATGGCAGTGCTAAGCAAGAAAAAAAATAGCATGAATTTCTACATATGTTAGCTCGGTAATATCATTTGGTAACATCACTAATTCTTTCATATACGTACTAATGAGATCAAGGGGCATTGTATTAAAGACATTTTTCTTCAACGAAAACACACGGCGCTGTCATTCACCTACCTCGTTTTTGATCTACTTGCTTTGGGAGGTACTTCTTCAGTTCACCTAAAAATTTATGAAAACAATAAAGAGAATTTTTTTGCGAACAATTCTGTAAATCCAAAGCTCACCCAATTTTTTGTTTGCTTCCTCCTTTAATTCAACTTGGTTACGTGGAGGACCGAAAATAGAATTGAGACCACCACTAGCAATAGCGTCTATCAAATCTTGTACGGCCTGGACAGGTGGTTCGGTGGTGGAGCTTGCACTTCCTGAACAAGTAAGACAACAATCAAGGGGTCATACTGCTGATTTTATCTAAGCGATATTACTGGGGATGGATTGTATGTACAAATATGTGCAATGAAAAAGGCAGTATCTCATATTGTTTGCACGTTTCCATGGAGTCTTTTAGCTCACATGCGATAGCAGTGCATTTTTTGTCATTCGTTACTTGTTTGTTGACAGTTTCCTCCGCTTTTCTTAGCAATAATATAACAAATGCTGCTGATGAGGCTAGTTCCTCTTTCATTCTCCATGTCTTCTGTGCGTCGGGATTAACCGCATGCTACATCCTCAGATTCATTTCACTACAAACAAAGTCCGTTTCAACACGTTGACAAGAAACTAATTTTTCGCGCTCCATCAGGCGGAACAAGTGCACGGGCGCATGGGCCACGTAGCCTCGACCGGTCGTGTGCGTAGTCCCAGGTGGTACAAATTTTTCCCTTTCACATGAAAGACTGGCAATTTTTCATGTGAAACATCCACTTGATAGTCATCCTCGAAAGTTTGCTTGATGTTTGTTGCCTTTTCGCGCGCGACACTGGTAGGAGTTTTTTTTTCTTACAAGGGAAGGATACCAAATGTCCGTGACATTTCGAAATGAGATATGCCTAGCAATGTGAAGTTGGGAATGCTGATCTGTAATATGTTCCCCATTTGTGCTCTGTCCCATTGCAGGAAAAGTTATGACCTTGCATGTGCAGTGTATACGTACATGGACTTTCTACAACCATCTACCGTAACCACACGGAAACCGCGTTGCCATGCAAAATGGATACAGAATCTGTGATCAGCAGTCCAAATAACCCCATATGCAAAATTTCACCGAAGGAATACCCGTTTACGCCGGTTTGCCAAAGATGGAAGTGCTCGTACCAGTCGTATCAAGGGAGACATACATATGTGGGCATAAGCAAGTTTAGGCACCTCACAGAATCCTTCCAAATTTTGCAGAGAAGGGTTATTTTAGGCGCTGACCACAAATGTCAGCATAACTTTGAGTGGCACTACCATTTGGATGCCGAAGTGTACAACTTATTTCGGTTCCCCACGGTGCTTCTACCGTAACCCTAGAAAAATGGGATTGCGGTTCAAAGTGGGTACGATATTCGTGTTCAGCACCTCAGATAACCCTACTATGGGGAGTTTCAGCGTTAAAAAAATTCTTGAAAATTTGGACCACGTAAGCACCATACACGTACCATTACCAGTTGCACTGCTAACAAAGACGAGGTGATGAGAATCCTTCAAAAAGCTCCCGCACTTTCAGATCATGGAATTGCAAGTGAAAAACGTTATAAAATAGCATAGAATCGATTCTCAAAGGAAAACAGCACGTGGAATGGAAATGCAAAAAGCTGAACTGCTGAAGGGATTGAACCTGGGACTGCTTCCTTGAAGAGCGAGACACTTACCACTACACCACCACTCACCTGATCTACGCGATAAATGAGACCTCCATGAATGATCCGGCTTAGGCAAATCGGGTGTAGATGAACATATTCTCTCATGAAATTTTGCATATAGGGTTATTTAGATTGCTGATAACAAATTCTGCACCCCTTTTGCACGGCAACTTCATTTTCGTACAGTTTCGGCAGATGAAAGTAGAAACTGCACATATATACTGCACATACAACGTCGTAACTGTTTCTGCAGCGGCAGAAAGCGCCGACAAAGAACATAACGGGGATCAGCATGGTCAGCTATACACTAAGAGGCATACCCCATTTTAAGATTCCACGGACATCTGGTATCCTTCCCTCGTTAGTTTATCGCCATGGTTCTTTTAGTTGCTTCATTCAGAAACGCCCAGAGGAAAATTCTTAAAAAAAACGTTCACTTTACTCATTGCGTGTATAGTTCACTCATGTATCTCTTATACTTTGCTACTAATTATGAAAATCTGGCGAAAATATGACAATAAATGGAGCGTGCCGACTGGGTTGTGCAGATATCGCGAAAATTAAAAAAAAAACCAGCAGAGTATGCACAAAATTGCGATTACTAAGCTAAGCGCCAGGGATGCGAGTATCACTTCATTATATAGTCTGTAAGAAAATAGGCGGGCACCCGTTGGGCATGGCGCCCTTTCGCTAGTTCGGTCGATATCGGAGATCACCTGTTTTTTTGGAGACACCACAGCTACGATTGCATAGGATCTGGTCGAACATCGACCGCGACGCGCATACGCGCGATCACCTTTCCCGCTGAACGGGTGTCCGTCAATTTCCTTACAGACTGCACTGCGGTGGGAAATTGAAATTGCACTGCAGACGAAGGAGAGTCACGGTTGACGCACTGCGGCTGAACTTCGTGGCTTCGTGATTCCCAAGCACAACTGGTAGAGCTGTTGTTGCTTTAGCCACTAGTATTCCTTCCAAAGGCATCCATAGCAGACTGGTACTAGTAAAGAAAACGCTATGTGCCGGCTCTACAAGCGATGCCTGGGAATCATGATGCTCAGATGCACTAGTGACGCGTCGCGGCCTTCGCACGTCTGCAGTGCAATAACGATAAACCTTGTATGCAATCGTTGTATGCCAAGTACTGCGTGTTTTATGTACGCTTTCCTTTTCCTCTCTATTTTCTGTTCTATTCCCTACCATGGTGAGACGGACTACAGCGATTCATAAAGCAGTGTTCTATGGAATATCGCTTGCTTCTGTATTATATGTAGACTCTCTCTTCAAACATCCATTCAAATAAGATAACGATATGAAGCTTTTCAGCAAAGTGTGATGGAGATTATCGGAAGACTGAGCCAACTTCAGATGACAGTTCGAACATTCGCTTACGCAATCAACCTACGCAAACAACTCTGCATCAACCACTCACTGGAAAAGCGACGGAAAATTCCACCCTTGGACAGCAAACAGGTGAATTTTTTCTGGATCAATGGTTATCTGCGATATGATCGCAGGTAAGGAGACTCCAGAGGTCCAGGCTCGAACGCATCAGACCGCGGAATCCAATGAGTATGCAAACAGTGCTGTTGGTGAAACCTGCGAGTGAGCAGATAGAGTAGAAAAACGCAAATGGTGCGGCGCATCTCGCGAATTTGTCCGGACCAGTGAAGTCTACCCAAATACGTGTGAAGAACACGCGAAGGTGTGGGAGGCACATGCATATGAAAGGCACATGCGTTTGTATGGTCTCCCACCCACATACATACAGCGATGATTCTCCACTAAAAAGTTGCAGCTGTGGACATATTTTTTTGTTTTGGTGTTGTGGTGTGGTTGACCACTCGCGGCGGGTATAAATAGGGGTGAGAAAGAGGAGCTAAAGAGTGTGACAAGCTCCGAGAAGAGAGAAGGAGCCGTTGAGAAGTAAGGTGAGAAGTAAAAAGAACCCGTCTGTGGTGCAAAGCACCCCCTCCCCCCTCGCCCCCGCAAGCCAGCCTGAAGGCTCGTTAATTGAGTTGTAAAGAGAGTTCTGTGGCGCTGCCCACCTGTTGTTATTTGTGTTATTAGGATGAATCCAAATAGAAATCCGTGTTGACGAGCAAACCCAGACAAGAACTTGATCAAAGGATATGGGCTAACCCCTCGCGGTAAAGGGCATTTTATACTAGATACGACTTATCAGACGCACGCATGCATTTGCGAAAGATTTTCTACGGAAACCGGTCACCGCGGCATGAAATTCTCAATGAAAGGAACGCGCGGCCTTCGCGAAGCTGCAAACGCGTGCGACTGAGCTGCAGCTGCGATGCGACTGGCCTCTATTCTTCATCATACAGTCGCACGCGCGTCAGTCGCACGCATCCAGTATAAATTGCCCTTAACACCACTTCTAGACGTCCACTGTCAACATTGGTCGGTTTTCCTTTTGGAAGCTTCTATCGAAGAGGTAACTGTAAGAAGAGACGAAAATTGGACAGCAAAAGCTGTGCGAGTCATAGTCACTGTCAGTCTTCGTTATGCTGCTAAGCTGAGCGGTCGACCATCCCTACACCAGCTTCAACGTGTTGCTACCCATGTGGAGAGAAGACTCCGACTCAACACGCCGTCGGCTGGCGCGGGTCGCACGCTCACATATTCGGCAGTTCGCCTCTATCTCCAAGTTCAAAAGAAGAGGGAAGCGTGCAAAATGAAGCTGAACATCGACGACTGGAGATAAAATGCCTACTGCTGAACGCAAATGCAGATCGATGAGAATCGCTCCGTTGCGATATAGAGGTGTAATAAAGAATAAAGAATAAAAGCTGTGCGAAAATATCTCTGACTATGGTGTTAACGCAACCCTCCTCCCTCTTCAAAAATCAAGAAATGTGAAGAGTTGTAAAGGAAGAAATTGAGAATTCAGTTCCAGTCATTGATTGGAACACAATAAAGTAAACATTCACGTAGATGGGGAATCTTCCGATCAAGCAAAGCTGATAGTTCGAAAGTGAAGCAGTGTGTACCTGCTGATGTAGTTGGGATAGTTGATTCAAGCCCTTTTGCCGTCACCGCATCTTCGTAGACAAGTTGCTTTGGGGACTCCTGCAGAAACGAGTGTAATGACAACTGAAGGAAAATGTTAATTGTGAATGAATTAGTCCGCTTAAGTGAGAGCTTATAGCAGGCTATACGTATCGTTCTGGCATGGGACAAGTTATGTCACATGAAATATCACGTCATGTAAGTGCGAGAAATAATTGAGGAAAGCGATGATGAAGGAAATGATAGATGAGTAGCTCGTCACGATGAATATTTGAAGACCTACAGTTAGAGAAACAAGGCTTTACATACTGATAATTCTACATCGAGAGAATATCCTTACAGTCTTCTCAGTTTCCTCTTCGTCCTCTCCGCTTTCCCGATTGGTATCTGGCTCTGAGCCTGGTACGAAGCCTACATTGATGGGCAGGTTAGATTTGTGAGGTTGTTCGATAAGAGTGCGATTGATTATCGAGTCCTCATCGTCGTTACTGCCCTCCGACGTTGATCCTGCAAAAAATGAAATGCACACATCCAAAATTGAACTGTGCCAGACAGTTGTTGTGGGGATATGTACATATACTTATTATCTGGACTGACATTTCTATTAGGGAGTTCACTGTTCTTCTCTGTGCTAGTTGTAATTTCTAAAAACAATATATAATGCCATTCTGGACGCTTCCCTGAACGGCATCTTTATTCGACTTATCAAGACAGTTCATTTGAGATCGCTAACTCTGACACAGTGCCGTGTGTCTACGGTATCAGATATCGTACTGTTTCTACGGTATCAGTTATCGTACATGCTTTTACAATGTTTTTGCACAGTAAATCACGTTCGCTTCCTTATAGCTACTATGTTTAGTATTCTATCGCGCAGATGTTTAATTATGGTATCATTCAAGAACAAAAACTGATTTTACTGTCTTAAAATTGTTTGATCCTCGGTTCTAAAATAAAGTAGTTATTTGTGAAGGCAGGCGAATCTTTGTAATCTGTAGACGTCTCCACCTTCCACTTGCTGGTTCCTACTATATACAACACGTTACCATCTAAGTATTCATACTGACGTACTACTCTATCTTCAATGTATTTGTGTTCATTCCTATGCAGATATACCGCATCGCGCTCGTGGGCATATTTTAAACAACGAGTATGATTCCGAACCCACCGATTCGTATATTTTGAGGAGAAGACAACAATGTCCTGGAGCTAGGGTTCGAAAGCGCTCAATTCCGTCGATTACGGGATAGTAACCAAACACCTCCTCCGATTAAAGAACAGACCGCAGCTTTGTATAGTCACTGGTGATGCGGCAATTTCACAATGGCAATTATTTAGGAGGTATAGTATACGTCTTCGTACTATTCCGTGACAGCAAACCTCAAAAAATGTGAAGGAGTAGAACAGATGCAAGAAACTAAGCAGCCCAGACTAGAGGTGAGAACCCTTTCTCAGTCGTCTTCGTCGATTACCACAATCAGTGGCTAATGACGTCAGAACAAAGGAGAATAAGCACAGTATTTCAGCGGAAACTGCGCCACGGAATTTCTCTCAAAACAAAATATTAGAATTACCTGTAAGCGTGGAAGAACGAAGATTTTCTTCGAAGCTGGAGGTGTCGAAAGGAGGCTCTGTCGTAGTAAATGGAGGACCTGTTATTAGATGATCATGACCAACCCCATCTATAGTTGTTGCTGTCGCTTCATTCTCAGTTACGGCTGAGGTAGTAGCACTGCTTGTGTTTTCATCCATACTCGCTTCTACCTTTGGCACCTTGTTGCTCTCTACTGGTTCCTCGCCGCTGGCCTCAACTGGAGGTGTTGTCGTCTGCTCAAGGTTTCCCGATGTCGTTCCTGCTTCGCCACTTCCTTCGGTCACGAAAGCTTCCGGCGGAGAAGAAGAGGTTGTCGCGGGAACCTCAGAGCCTGTCGCAGACGGGGGAGCAGTTGCTGAGTTCTCATCAGACGCTCGTGTAGAAGATTCTCCGGAAACTGTTGTTGTTTGAGCTCCCGCTGCTTCTTCACTGGAAACCGTTGACACTGCGACTGTGGTTGTGCTTTCGTCCATGCTTGCTTCTACCTTAGGCACCTTGTTGCTTTCTACCGGTTCCTCGCCGCTGGCCTCAACTGGAGATGTTGTCGTCTGCTCAAGGCTTCCCGATGTCGTTCCGGCCTCACCACTTGCTTCGGTTACAAAACCTTCCGGCGGAGAAGAGGCAGTTGTCGCGGGCACTTNCTGGCCTCAACTGGAGATGTTGTTGTTTGCTCGAGGTTTCCCGATGTTGTTCCGGCCTCACCATTTGCTTCGGTAACAAAACCTTCCGGCATAGAAGAAGAGGTTGTCGCGGGAACCTCAGATCCTGTCGCAGACAAGGGTGTACTTCCTGAGGTCTCACCGGATGCTGGCGTTGAAGATACTCCGGAAGTTGTTGTTGTTTGAAATCCGGCTGCTTCTTCACCGGGAACCGTTGACACTGTGACTGTGGTTGTACTTTCGTCCATGCTTGCTTCTACCTTAGGCACCTTGTTGCTTTCTACTGGTTCCTCACCACTGGCCTCAACTGGAGATGTTGTTGTTTGCTCGAGGTTTCCCGATGTTGTTCCGGCCTCACCATTTGCTTCGGTAACAAAACCTTCCGGCATAGAAGAAGAGGTTGTCGCGGGAACCTCAGAGCCTGTCGCAGACGGGGGAGCAGTTGCTGAGTTCTCATCAGACGCTCGTGTAGAAGATTCTCCGAAAACTGTTGTTGTTTGAGCTCCCGCTGCTTCTTCACTGGGAACCGTTGACACTGTGACTGTGGTTGTGCTTTCGTCCATGCTTGCTTCTACCTTAGGCACCTTGTTGCTTTCTACCGGTTCCTCGCCGCTGGCCTCAACTGGAGATGTTGTCGTCTGCTCAAGGCTTCCCGATGTCGTTCCGGCCTCACCACTTGCTTCGGTTACAAAACCTTCCGGCGGAGAAGAGGCAGTTGTCGCGGGCACTTCAGATCCTGTCGCAGACAAGGGTGTAGTTCCTGAGGTCTCACCGGATGCTGGCGTTGAAGATTCTCCGGAAGCTGTTGTTGTTTGAACTCCGGCTGCTTCTTCACCGGGAACTGGTGACACTGTGACTGTGGTTGTAGTTTCGTCCATGCTTGCTTCTACTTTCGGCACCTTGTTGCTTTCTACTGGTTCCTCGCCGCTGGCCTCAACTGGA
>JARK01000175.1:70453-112953 GCA_000688135.1 Ancylostoma ceylanicum | reverse complement strand
CCGTGTTCAGGTAAGACATGTTCGGTCGGGTGCACAAGTTGTTCCGTGGGGTCTTACCTAAAGCAGTGTTTAGGGAAGATGATTGTTGCTATATCCCGATTGGTGGGCGATATTCCCGNGGTAAGACATGTTCGGTCGGGCGCACAAGTTGTTCGGTGGGGTCTTACCTAAAGCCGTGTTCAGGTAAGACATGTTCGGTCGGGTGCACAAGTTGTTCCGTGGGGTCTTACCTAAAGCAGTGTTTAGGGAAGATGATTGTTGCTATATCCCGATTGGTGGGCGATATTCCCGCAGCTCCGGGAATAGTCCCCCTTGCTTACCTATCGAGTATCTACCCGCCGCTGGGCCGGATCCCGATTTTCAGATTTCGACAAGGACAACCGGCTAATTCGGTTATTTTACACTAATTTCGGTGTGTTTCATCACATCTGTGTGCCCCGTGGCAGCTGAAACCTGCAGGAGCATTCCGTTCAATAAAGTCTGTGTAAGCAACGCCGATATTGAAAAACCGGAGCTTTTGCGTTCTTCGCTCAAGTTTGTGTTTGGCGTATAGCACGGATGAGTGGTCCGTTGTCTATTTCATAAGAATCTCAAGTTTTGGCTCTACAGGTGTTTTTTGAATGCAGTTATGACCTTAGAATCATGCACCTTCGCTGGTGTCTCCCTCCCGGCTGATATCCCCCCACGGGGATATATCCCGCGTTGCTTACCTAGCTTATCTAGACACTTGCGGCCTCGTTACGGCGTTATTTGTTGACGGAATGGGTTGAAAGGAGATTTACTAATGAAATCAGCTTGGTTGATGTACTTTTCTAGAGTTTTCTGCCAGAAATTCCTTCATTTAATAGGTATTTTCTAAGGTGCGGATATCCGAATGCGGCTTACTAGCTTACTTCACTAGGAATCGCAGGATTTGTGTTGAAAATCAAGCCTTACCGTGGTTTTTGCTTGCGGACTAAGTGGAGAATCATGAATTGCAACAGTGTATAAATTTTCTTCAAAATCGATTGATTCTCAGTCGAGTTAGAGCGATTTTCTGTTGCCGGTCAACGAATTTTGTTCCCCGTCCTGCTAAGTCCTGCACAAGACGACAAGATCGCGCTTCAGGACCTCCACCATCGAATTCATCGCAGTCGATTTCCCTAGTGTTGACATTTCCGGGCCTCACTATGGAGGTTCTTCTACGGAAACAGCGTTTTCGGGTAAGTCGACGCCCAAACCCGCACCGTCACTACGGTTGGCCGAAATTGCTTTACACAAGTACGACTCTGTGTAAGGCAATTTTTTCGACAGACCAACCCTGATAATACGGCCGACTGAAATTTGGTTGCATAACCGTTGTTCTAGGTAATTGGATTGATGTAACAAAACATAACACATTCCGGCAATTTTTACACAAAAAGTGTCTTCTTACGTCTCAAGCAACACCCATGACAAAAAACAGCACAACACAACGCAGTTTCAAAAATCGTCTAGGTAATAGGTCATGGTCGGACGGAGCAAACGCGCATCAGCACTTCGGTCGACCGAAAATAAGACAATCGCCGAACAAACCGCCACACGCAGTACGGGGCGACCGTAATTTATTATTCTTACCTAGTGCAGTTGAGTTAGGTAAGTGAAAAGCGCCGACAAACCAATACCTCTCGGAATGTTTCACACAAAAACGTCTCATTAGGCTTCACTAAACCCATCGGCCAGGAAGAAAAGAAAGAGCGTAGCAATTTGACATCATTGTCAAAGTACAGTGGCTGTCCATGGCGGTGACCCATCCACAGCCTCGAAAGGAACGCGGCGCGACCGCACCGCTCACGATGGAATCGTCGCTGCAGTGGCGAATCTGGCTTTTCTTGGTATTTGTTCATCACATTTGATGTTACCCAATAAGAAAATTAACTAACTGTCAAGAACACTCCATGGTTTGTTGTCCTGGAGGGAATTCCTGGTCGAGCGGCGCGGTCGCGCCGCGTGCTTATCGAGGCCGCAGAGGGATCACCGCCATCGACGCCCACTGTAAGTCTTTGCGGTCGCCTAGAGAAAACGCACACCAGCATTACAGTCGACCGGAATTTTCTTCACAGTTCACAAGCTTCAAGTAAGTAACAGGTAGTTTCCAAAAAAATTTAATCTAGGAAATTGGGGCCCGAAATGACTTCGTTGGGGTCGACAATTCTGAGTAGAATGTTCAATGTCCAATCTGCAATCTGAAAGATGCATACAGTTGCTCCAAAAAATCCTTGCCTCACGCAGCACCGCCCTTTTGTTGATCCGCGCCACGTTTCTCATGCATTACCATACGTGGTGCGACGTGGCTCAGCTGACGGGCGGTGCAGCGTGAGGCAAGGATTTTTTTTAATATAAACTGTACGTTACAGAATTTGCTGTGATTCGCAGAGACACTCGCGCCCGGTGCGCGATCCGTGAACGCAATGCGCAAGGACCCACGTAAAAACCCAGATCCCACTGCGATGGCAAATTTTTCATTTTTCACGCATTTCCGCAGTCCCACGTTTCCCACGTTCTAATCTTCCATGAGGGCGCTCGTCCATCGCAAGGATGGAGATCAGGGATTAGCGGAAGTCAGGTTCGAAAAATCGGAACTCGGAAGTCGGAAGTCCGAAGCCCCAAAAGAGACCGGAATATCGGAAGTGCCGGAAGTCGGATGTCGGAAGTACGAAGAGTCCAATGTGTTAACTATATACATATACAGTGGCGGCCACATATTTAGTACGCTGCCAATTTCGGGCGAGCAACTGATGAATTTTAAAAATCTGTATCTCAGTACTGGAATGAGCTACCAGGACGATACTCGAGATTGTGATAAGGCATAGAGTTCTCCTTCCCCAACTTTGCTGCTCCGGGAAATGCTTCTGGATGGGATTGCACACACTGAGAGCTAGAAATGCAGTGCTTTTGAAAATGTTTCAGTTTCTTTCCTCGATGACTCTATTGGATCTGGGTAAAATGTGATTTTATACTCGATATAATTGCATGTTTTGCGACAGTAGTTTCAATGAGCAGTTTCTCAGTTAAGGGGAGAACGGAAATTGTCAACTGGAGTAAAAAAAATGTGGAAAAGGATTCACGGTGATTCCAAGGATAAACTAGGAATTTCCAGCCGCGGATTTTTTTCCCGATTTGTGTTGCTAATAGACAATCAGATACTAGAAGGAAGATTCCGGGGCTTGCTTTATTAGCAAGATTCATGAAAATGAAATTTTTGACGAAATTGACAAGTTTGTTTCTGTCTCTGGCTCCAGCCGGTGCGTGGAGTCCGGTAAAAGCATTTATAGGGAAATGTTGAATGGAAACATGCTCAATCTGAAACTGACGAAATCGAGCTTTTATTTTTTTAATCCAGTTTGAACGGACTCTGTGCCCGTGGTGAGCAACAGAAAGGAAGCCCTCATAGTGCCTCAACACATACCCGAACTTGGTTTTGATTGCTCATCATAAGGCTGAGAAATGCAAAAAAATTCTGTCGGCCAAAATCGTGGGTGTGCTAAATATGTGGCCGCCACTGTTCATGTATAAAGTAAAGGAGCTTAGGGTTGGTGTCAATCATGCATCGTCAGACTAGCTGGCGTTCATTTTGATAATTCTATCTAATTACTTTCATGGATGGTGGTGTCAATTCAGCATTGAAGGGGATATGAAAAATAACGGATCGCTTAACGAAACCCCAAGGTGGTTGAGCAGGAATGTGCCAAATTCTTCAGATGAAAATTCATAAATTGAAACAAAAGCTCTTTGGAGTGAATACATTATATTTTGCACAGAAAAATCTCCTACAGAGAAGAATGTTGAGTACCACAGCACAGTTTTCATTTCAGACCTCCATTACAGGAGGGTCTTCTAGGAATTCATCTTGTAAATTTTTGATATCTTTTCAGCAATACTCTGTACGGCTCTTCTTCTACGAAAGAACTGAGGGTTTCTTTTAGAAAGTGCTAAATGTTGATTAGATGCTCTCTTACCCCATTGTAGCTGAATTTTTGGCTATGGGGATATGATTTGGCTAATGAATAAATTGATGTGTAGTATCGAACCCGCAGCAAAAACGTAGACGCTACTGGAACAGCATAAGCTCAATTCCAGAATTTTAGGGGGGAAAAACCACAACGAAGATTTCGGTTAAAGACTGTTGCCACCCTGTATTAAATTCCATTCAAAACAGCAAGAGTTGTGTGGAAAAAGTCCACTTCTTGGAAAAACTTTGGTTCACGATTGCCGAATTGTGCAGACAATGCCGGTTAGATCTTGAAAAACTGCACAAAATTAACAGCAACCTTGGAATAAAACGCAATTTCGATCAATCCAAGACTTCCGAAAACTTACGGTTTTTTCGCCATTTTTCGGAAGTCGGAACTCGGAAGTCGGAAGTCCAAAAAACACCGGAATATCGGAAGTTTCGGAAGTCGGAGGTCGGAATTCCGCTCATCCCTGATGGAGGTTGAATGTACCCCAGAACACTCATACACTTGATGCTAGAACTCATCCACTGCTAGACCTAGTTTCTCTTGTTTTGAGAATACATTCCTTCGATGGCACAATTTTCCTAGGATTATTGAGGACACTGTCGAAGCTCCGTCCCGATCACCCAATATGTTGCCGTTGGTTGGTGTTGCCTTTGAGTGTAGAGAAGATCGTTGTTGTGTATCGATTTGGCCAGAAAATGGTGAAACTACAACATCAAATCAATTTATTTTGCCGTTCACTGATAATATACACATCTCTCAGGCTCGTATAAGCTAGCAATACCAATGATCGGCTTAGGTCTACATATCCACGGACGTTTTGTTGTAGCTCCTGGGTAAAAGCATAGCCCTGTCTTGGTGTTGCAGCCGTTAGTCGGTTCACGACATGTGCCTTTCGGACAGGCACCTTTCCCATGGTAGTATACAACGGCTCCATTTTCAAGAGGCCTGAAAAACAAATATTCACCGCGCTCAGCATTTTCAGAGATGTCGAACTAAATTGTGCATGAGATGGTTCGAAGGAGAGCGGTGAAAGCGAGTGAGACCCATAAACAAAGGAAAGATCTCTTGATGATATACAAATATGGTATCTGATGTACGTATAGTACACTGCCTCTTATTGCATCTTATTTGTCAATGAGATGTAATCAGATTGATGGTGGAGTACCAGGGGTGTGTGGAATTTTCCGTTTTCCGTTTCACGCTTTCCGTTTTACGGCCATTTTTAACCTTCCGTTTTACGTTTACTTTTTCTGGAATTTTGTGTGGAACACGGAAAAATGAGATGTTAAAGTAGGAGGTGTGCACCTCTTAACCTTCGGAATAGCTACGGAGTCAATGAAAACAAGCCCCTTCTTGTGTAAAAAAATAGTCACGAAATGTTTTTCTTCTTTAGCGACTTCTCCTGACTATAAATAATTCTTTAAAACTCATGGGATCTTCATCAGTGTTCTCACAACTAATCAGGTACTTTGAAGACCTTCAAGCAAGTTAGCGTGCCTGAAAAGTCCTACAACATTCACAGCGTAACCTTTTGAAGTTGTGTGGTTTCTTAACTAAATTCTGATTCCAATAACCAACGTATTCCTTGTGATTATCGATGAAAGTCGGGACATCTACAGATTTCCTTTTCGATTCCCCTCCAACAGAACTATACTGGCTACGTCTCGGAGAACGTCACAGTTTTTGCTTGGCGGTGGCTATTGAATTTTATTTTTTCGTAGATGGTCCTTCAAAACCTTGGAATGGGTTTTTATGGTTAGAAGGTCAACAATTCTAAGCGATTCCTGAATCTCTGCTGTTCATTTCGCATGTCTTAAAATTTGGAGTCATGCATAGGTTTTTTTTCGCCGAGGAGCTACATAATGTTGCAAGGAATTTTCTGTTGCTTTCCGTTTTACGCCCCTTTTGAAAATTCCGTTTTCCGTTTAACGTTTTACGGGTTTTGAAATCTCGCCTTCGCACATCCCTGTAGAGTATTTTAGTATCCCTCAGCTATAGATTCAGTTATTTAACCCGAATGTGAAGATATGACAGAGCTCGAAGTGCTCTCCCTTACTCCATGCTGGACAGCATCACCGTAAACTGCTTTCAGACAAAACTCTTGGGTTCCAAATAGAAATTCACTGCTTCCAGCATATTGATTCTTGGTTAGTTCGCTTCTTTTTGAATTGAAGAGGAATTACTGAAAATCCTATTTTGAGCATATAATTCGCTGTAGAAGTCGTGTTCTGCAGTTTTTCCTTTTATTGGGTTGGGGAATAAGTTCGTGCGCTCCTTCATGACAACGGAAATCACCATTTTCCAAAAGCAGAATGAATCGTACTAATTGGGTTTTGTGGCTCTTTTCCTCCTCTATTAATGCTGCAGAGACAGGTCTGAATCTCAGCTCCAACCCTACGAAAAATTGCGTAGTTTGAGACTACTCAAATTGTAGCCCGCCACCGAAACTCTTGTATCAAACTTCATGAAATGCACTGGGAACTTAGTGAATTATGTGGTATATGACTTCTCCAGGCCAGTAGAGTAGGCAGTAGTGGAATTCCCCACATCGGAGATCTTCGGTAATCAGTTTGGCCAAATTTTGTGCATAAAAGTCGAGCATGCTTAATGTGAACGATCACTCCACCTTGAGCATTTTAGAGTTTTGCTCGGAATGCGTTGAATAAAATTGCTTGTTGTTAAGAGTTTGCATCAGTACTGATTCTTTCTTGCATGTGGAGCGACCCTAGCGGGATAATTGTCTCTATGTCCTACAAATGGGGAGTTCCGAACGAGGGATAAATTCGAGGCGATATTTGCTCTGCTTAAAGGCAGCACCCACGATAATCTGCATCTTCGAGCTTTTGAAAGTTTTCAAATCTCAAGCATAATCCCAACAATTCTGCGACAACAATGGTGTCGGAAGTCACGGCTTACGCGAGATATTACAAGTAGAACTCCAGTACAATAGTACAAACCAGCCTGCTGGTACGAGTTCTCCTGTTTGCAAGCGTGGCATTGGAGCGACACTTGAAACGGATCAGCTGTTTTTGCCTGCCGTCACTCAGTTTTTCCTATAAAAAATTCTTTTCCGCACTCTCTTCACCTCAGTTCATCCGCTATTTTGGTCATAATTGCCAGAAAAATTTTCTATTTACACTTTTCAAGAGTTGTTTACCCTTTTCCGGCTCGTATCGTTTAATTGTTATCTCGAATTGTGAATTAGCGGTATTTGTTCTTGTCCTTCGCCTTACATTTTCAGTTTTTGCTCCACGGATACATTTGTGCAACTGTCATCCTTCCGGGTAAATACCCAAATTCGTTAAAAAAGTACGTGACGACTGAGGCAGCATTATCGACATTTTGGTCAGGTTCGTTCCGCGCAACTCGACCATTCCGACCTAACTCAGCGAAATAAGGACATTCAGAAATCGGCTTTTCAGAAGTTTTAACAAAATTGACCGATACCCTCGTGCTCATCGTAGTCAAAAACTTAAGACTGCGCTAAAATCTCGATGACAAAAATTTTCGTGGGTGCTGCCTTTAAAGATGGCAGACCACTTCTATGGTGTCGTTTCAGTATTGAAGGTTTCTCTATGAACGCAGTTTGCATTCCTCCCTACTTGAGCTACATTTGATCCACGATAGAAGTCAAGCGATAGTCGGTAGCGAATTGTCGAATTGGAGGGTCATATTCCATGCGATAGAAAAGGAGGTGCAACGAGAAGTGAAAGGCACCATTGTGACTATCGTAAAGAGCAAAGCAAGAGCTACAAAAGAGAACATGACTCGCAATCAGTTGAAGTCCAAATCACCATGAATTATTAAATTGAAAATATCGCACGAACTTGTTTCCCGACCGAATACATAAGAAAAACCGGAATCACAATAGAAGTGAGAGTAGTAATGCACGAAATTCCTAATGAAAAAATTTGAGAGAAGCTCTGTATTGCCCACTACCCGTGTAGAACTCTAGTATATCTACCACTACTTTACTACGAAGGATTTAACTAACTGTGGGTGTTTGGCAAAAAAATGACATTAGATGGAATGTGCACGATCGGTCGTGCACGCGCTCCCACGCGGTAGGCATCGCGTGCTCGACCAGTCGTGCAAGCTGTTGCGAACGTGTAAAGCGAGATCGTCGATGGCCTAAGCAAATCGTTGACTTGTCAAGCATCACATAAAATGAAACAGCTAGACCTACAGAAACGAGAAGATCATTGCATTTTTCGTGTAAGTAGTACCTCCAAACTCCCACAAAACCTATCCGTACCTCAACGTGGTGTGGGAGTGAACGGGTATGTGGGGGAGCTCCGCTTACCTCCTATTACGAGGGGTTTTCCCGCACCCGGCCAACACGGAGGGTCCACCCCCCCCACGCCCAGCAAGTCAAAGGGGTGGTACTTTACTCTCGCTTTAGGTAGCAATGAATCTGGTTCAGTCCCCTGCACTTCGTCAATCCAGATTATACGGCAGAGTTTTCGGGACACGAGGTGGATTCCAGGAGCACATTAGGCTGCCATAAGGAGAAAGACCAAGGAAAATGTAGGAAACGATTACGGACATGGACTACTCATCTGATGGTCGAGACCTACAACTGCCGGTCGATCTGCAGTGAAGCTCAGCTGAGCTTCTTGATGGAGGAAACCGAGCGGATCGAATTCGATGTCATCGGCCTTTTTGAGACGAAGAGGAGGAACCCGCTGAGCTGCACATGGAACAATGGAGCTGGAGTGTTTAGGAGGGAGAACTCCACATCCGGAGGCTTCATCGTTGCACCTCGCTTGGTACAGAAGATTCGACAAGTAAGCTTACTTTCCCACAGGATCGGTGTTTTGGATCTGCAGCTAGATGAGAAGACCAAGGTATCGGTGATCCAAATCTACGGGCAAACCGCAGGCAAGGACGAGGCGGATCATACTGACTCCTATGACGAGGTTCGAGAAACTGCTGCAAAGTGCCGAAGCTACTACAAGATAATTTCTGGAGACTTCAACGCTTGTGTTGGCCCGAAGAGACCCTACGGAGCTTCCATTGGCCCGCATAGCCTGGAAGAACGAAAAGAAGCTGGAGAACGTTTAGCACCTTTCTGTGAGACCTCTCACTTCTACCATGGGAATAGCCGCTTCCAAAAGGCTGAGAACCGCAGATGTACGTACGTCTCACCTCATGGAGTTCACAAGCATGAATTGGACCACATCTTGTGCAACCGTAAAGTCTTCACAAACGTAGCCGTCGTGCCCAGTTTCCAGACAGGAAGTGATCACAGGTTGCTCAGAGCGAAGTTCCACTTCAATAATATCAAAGCAATGTTGGATCGCATGGCACATAGAAGACCACCGCCGACTATCTTGGATGCCGATGCCGCTCAGAGACCTGCCGAGATGCACGACTTCGAAGAGCTGGACTCCATCCACGAAGACTCCCATAAGCTGGTCGCCGCAATAACCTCCATTAGCGATGGCTGCAGAAAGAAGAAACCAAACCACATCACCTCGAGGATCACGGAAGAAACACGAAAACTGCTCGAGAAGAGGAGGAATCTGAAGAGGACCACCCATAGCCACTTGGAGATGACTCTGTTGAACAGAGTGTGCCGAGAAAGAGTTGCAAAAGATCATGAAGCATTCACGAGAAAGAGGCTTATGGAAGCAGCGGAATCAAGGACTAGTATCAAGTTGACTGCACGTAGCAAAGCCGAATAGTGCCAGGTTATTCCGTGCCTGAAGGACCCATAAGGCAGAAATGTGACGGCGCGACTTGGCATGGAAGCTGCGATCAAGGAGTACTACAAACGACTGTTTCACTCTCCCATGACCACAGCGCTCAGTAGATTGTTAACCCAGCGCCTTGAAGACACCCTCTCCTTCACGCCGTCAGAAGTTCTTCATGCGGTAGAGTTGATGCCTAGTGGCGAATGCAGTGGAGAAGACAAACTCGTGGCGGAAGACGTGCGAGCATGTGGACATCCGCTTTACGTCGCTTTAGCTAAGAGGTTCACTCGATATGTGGAGGAGTCGCGAGTTCCAACAGCCTGGAAAACATCGAACACCGTACTTTTGCATAAGAAAGGCGACAAAGAAGGCCTAGGCAACTACAGGCCGATAAGCCTACTGCCCGTTCTCTATAAAGTTTTCACACGCTGCCTTTTCGCTATAATCCGGAGAACGCTGGAAGAAGCTCAACCAGCAGAACAAGCTGGATTTCGAAGGAGCTTCAGCACAATCGACCACATTGCAACATGCACCAGGATCATAGAAACCTGCAGAGGACACCAGATGCCCCTCGTCATAACGTTCATCGACTACTGTAAAGCATTCGATTCAGTAAAGCACCACACCTTTATTCGAGCTGTACGACTAAGTTCCGTCCCTTCAACCGCCCTATAGTCGTACCAATCAAGAAAGGCGTTCGTCAAGGGGCCCCGATCAGCCCGAACCTATTCTCCGCCGACTTAGAATCGGTGATCAGAAAGTGCGACTGGGACGATTTTGGAGTAAACGTAACTAAAGTAGTAGAGTCCGCCGACTTGACGAAGTAGGCAAAAAGTCGGATTGCAACTCAACGCGAAGTAGATCAAGGGAAAGAATTGCGATAATCCGATCAGATCAACCACTTGCTTCCGACATAACTGATATCCCGTGGACGATGTTTCTGTCGACGATTTTCATAAGATTTCGGAGCAATGCAAGTGGAATTGAGCTCGGTGGACGACTGCGAACTAAGCCGCACTAGCTGCATTGCTCCTTTTCAAATGGGAGTTCTCAGCCATCACCTGCAGTGATTAAAGCAGTAAGCACGCAAAATACAGTCTTTTCAAAAAATTCTTGCCCCATTTTACACCGCCCATCTGTTGAGCCGCGCAGCGCCTCCTATGCATTATCACGTGCTGCTACGTGGCTCAGTCGACGCGCAGTGTAGCGTGAGGCAAGTATTTTTTGGAGGACTATGAATAAGATGGGAGCATTTATAGGCATTGATGTTCACATAGAAAGAGCTCCAGCGAAACGGATTCAAGGTAACAACGAATCAATTGGTGTTCAACTTACGGCGAGCCCATGAGACAGAATATGGCGCTCCCATTTCCACAACGCTTTTCTGCACATCCAATGAGAGACTGATCGTATCGAACTAGCTTTAAATTCACAAAGTTGATTGAGAATTTCCAATGAATAAAGAGCACCGGATTTGGTTAGACTTACATTACAATAATTTCGGTTTACACCGTGGTACTTAAAGGGGGCCTTCCAGTGTTCTTCGGTAGGCATCTTCTTTGTTTCAATTTCGGATAGCCACAAATCCAATCCCTTTTTCCGACGGTTAGACTTATCGTCGTAGCTGGAAAGGACAGATTCTCAGCCCTACATTTGAGTATGTTCTAATAATAAGGAACAAAAACTACAATATATACGAAAAAAACATACATAGATGTTATCACTACAATTTTCTGTAAAATTCATTCCGAGAGGACGTTGTTCACTTGGTTGTGATCTATTCTATTAGGTCGTCAAGTATGAAATGTCTGATTTGGAATGAGGAAGTTTTGGATGATTTTTCTCAAACAATATAGTGCACAAACAATACATAGATGCCCCTATGCTACGGGAACAGCCTTGCCATCTTAGCGGTTGCACGGTTGCGCCAACGGCTTAGAAGCGGGGAAAGCAAGTAGCGATAAATTGGAGAAGGGCGGTTCTAACATGATGCTGGAAACTGAACATTTTTTGTACCAAGAAGTGGACTAATCCTTGGACAAAGTTGTGGTCAAGTAGAGCAAGGTGTGGCCAGTCTACCGAATGGCAGATGGTTACCCCTCCTTGCTCGCCTTGTTTAAGCAGCGTGGTTTTGCAAAAAAAATGACCGGAGATGGCACCAATTTTTTGGGACTGAACTGTGGAAAATTCGTTCATAGAGCCACTTTACCTTGTCATATTGCCTTGAATACCTCAATAATGAGGGGTTATGAACGCCAAACTTTGCTGCTTATGCTGGCTTAATTTGACTCCTATCCGCTGAAGGTACAGCTTCCAGTTCATCGTTATCCAGGATCATCGCAACGCTCACTTTGCAGGATTATATCACCAGTAAGAAATTCCTCAAACCATCGGGGTTCCATCCCTTCATTAGCCACTCCCACTCCCAATATTTTTCGGGTATTCCAAGTTGTCCTCGCTTTACAGGCTTTGCGATAGAATCCATAATCCGAAATGATACGATTTTTCATTTTCGAGTAGCTTCGCAAAAGTTCGCTTTGGACAAAAATTTAGAAATTGATCAAAAGTCAAATAGCTGATTTTGAAATGGGGAGGATGTACCTCCATAATGAAAAGAAATACTGGAATTGATCTAGTGAAACTTCGAAGATAGCAGATGTTAGACTGATTACTTAAAAAACCAGACATTTCATACTCGATGACCTAATAATTTCAGCTCACACTGTACAGCGATGCTCTAATATCGCTTTCTCCAAAGAGCAGCATCTGCACAACACAGCGTTTCCGGTTTGTACATGCAGACGCTATTTCAGAGCCAACAGACAATTTCTTCACGTTGATTGACAGTAGGGATCGTGGATAAAGGTGTATCGAAGTGCAATAAAAAATGTGCACTTACTAGTCAAAAAATCCTGTTGTATCTTTTGGAGCCACGGGCGATAAATTCGGGCAGGTCTTGTTAAGTGCATTGCTAGCCAAGAATTCGAGCGTGCAGCTCCACTTCTAGATTTCAATACAGAAATTTAGTGCACCGACAAAAATATTCTTTCAAAGAGTATGTATTATTTCTAACAAATGCTTATAGGAGGTGGAGAACAGCATTGTTCCTTTAAATGGTGCACAATAATAACCAGGTCAAGACACGTGAAATCTCTGAGATTATGCCAGAGCGGAACCTACGGGATCAAGACGCAATAGCGCTATCAAACAGCTATTACACAGTTAAAGGCAGACAGACAATTTCGTGTAGAACATTCCGAAAGGTTTGAAGAGACCTAGACTCAATGAATACGTTAGCCTCACAAACTGCAATAGAAGTCTTACTTACAATAGGATCGCCTAGGACCGAACGGACCTGCTTTTCAGCTGATTGTACAACACCGTCGGTAATCTTTGTAAAAAAAAAGACGAAAAAAACGCAAAGGCGCGTCTTTTGCGCCTTTTTGCTATAATTCGGTTCAATGCAGTGGTAACTGCATACATATATGCATTTTTGGAATCAGCGCCTCGAGATCTATAACAAGATGTTGTGCAGCTTTCTGAACGCGTGCAGGCTTATGCCCTCAGTACAATAGCGCTCTAAACTTCATTGAAAACGGAAAAAGACGCTGCAAAACACCACTTTTCTGTACGATTTCCTAAAAAATGTTCTCGTAACGGTCTGTTTACATACACTGTGACGAAGTTGAAAGTGTGGTTCAAAGTACACTTTTTCTACCATCGATGAGAACCAGCAGTGAAAGTCAAAGGCGTAATATATAGTGAAGAAAATAAGTTTACTCTAATTATGGAGAGTAAGAGCCTTCAAGCCTCAACCTTTTTGTGGTTATAAGGCGCTGATTTAGCAAAAACGTGAAAATTTCAAAGCTAGTCAATTGAATAGCAGAGTTTATTCCTATGATGTGTACAACGGGCTTCATTGTAACCAGCCGAGATATTTCAAAATTTTAAGGGAGCAGTGAGCTGCATTGGAGCCAAATAACTGTAGCAAAACTTATAGAAGCGTCAGCTGTATCTTCCTCTTTTGAACAGAGCTGAGTGAGGGAGCCAATGTCGCACGAACACCCATGGAGGATCACTGCTGAACTAACTATTAACTACTAGTATTCGCAAATGTGTACCAGTGGAAATTGCCTGCACATTTTCAAGTATAAATGAGTCGACTCTACTACACGAAACGAAATGAGGCCAGATCTCGAAGATAGGCGTCATTTTGTGAGACAGACTGTCTGAATTTACAGACTTCGACCTCTGCGAAAAAAAAATTCTTGAGAAAGTACGATGCTGATGGAATGAGGAGGTTCTAACGAATTTCTATTTTGAATTCCTACGACAACCATAAAAATGTGAACCTCCAGGCTTTGCTTTGAACGAAGTTACAGAATCAAAACCAAAAGTTGCAATCTTCTTGCAGGCTACTGTGCGTTCCATTCATATGCTAGAGCCAACATTAAGACAAAATTTCCCCATCGAGGTTTCAAGGTTTGGTTTGGACAAGAAGGAAAATGAGAGGATCCCAAATATTAAGGTGAACGTTAAATCTCATAACTAAGGGATAAATACTTTCAAAAAAATTCCATGTTCTCTGGTCGTACAACCTGTGCATCGTTATTGTGATTATATATGACTTTTCTTCTGTGCCGTACAGGTTGTTATAAAGGACACGTCTTTATTTTGGCCTTACTTTTCGGCTAAACGTCGTCCTCAGAGGCCTGAAAGTGGTTCAAAATTTCAATCTACCCTCTAGACCACCAAAGACCTCCTCACACCCGTTTCTTCAACTCTTCCAGGCTAGACAACATGAGCCTCCAGCTGACGAACGAACTCACCACGTGTCCCACCGGTTTAGCGGAGCTGGATGCCACCGCAACAGCAACTGATCGTCAAAGATGGCGAATGGATACTGTATGCCGCAGCCTTGGTCTTATAGGCATGCGCTAGTATCTCGACGATCTTATAGCTCGCATAGTGATAGAAACGGCATTAGATCACTTGTTATAGACATCTGTTCATTTCTGCTGTTCAACCCTGGGGCACGCGCGAAAATCCACAACGCTTCAAGAGCTTTTCTAGGCGAAATTTCAATTTCGAGCGCCAGGATGGTACACCTTATTTCAAAGCCATTCCCGCCGTGGTCCTCCTTCCTATGCTTTCCCAGTGGTGTTATCAAGCTCTGCCGTCTTTTACTTGCCAAATGTTCATTTATACGAACACTCAGGGAGCGGCCGGTCTCACCGATGTAAATGGCATGGCAGCTTGTACACTCTATCTGGTAAACTACCCCTGATTTTGCCCAGTCACCAATTCTTCCGTTAGGGCAGACAACGCAGTCCCGTGAGATGCAAGTCCTGTCGTAGAGTCTGTTTCGAACTAGTTGTCGTCTTATATTTCCATTAGGGATATTGACCAAGACGACATTCTGTAACTGGGCTCGATTCAGACACTGCCTGATTGCGGTACTCACCCTATCGGAAATAAATGGTAGACAAAGTGGAAGTTTCTTTTTATTCCGACTGCCTTTACATAGGTGTTGGTTTCCTCACTCGCTTAGGTCGCGGTGGGTAACCGTTGCTGTTTATTATCTTGTTTGCCATTCTGTAACCATTCTATGGTTACAAAAATATGCACAGAATTTTGGAGAAAAATCAGATTAAAATGATAAATTGGATACAGAGTTCAATTGAAACGCTCCTCCAGCGATAACGTGTCAGTCAAATATGTATTAAAACAGCACAGTTGCGAAACACGAGCATTTCAAACATTCGGATTTTCGGTCCTCGAATCTTTGAATACTAGAATTTTCGAAGATTCAAATTTACTGCGACACCATCGAATTTTTGAATATCAGAGAACTATCAATTTTCGAATAATCGAACATTGGAAAAATATTCGAATTTTATTCGATTCAGTCTGAACTCTACTTCCCAGGCGATTTCATCATATTTCCAGTTGGATGGGGCTGCCGTTGCACGGTTGTTTCACATAATAACATCAATATAGGAACTGTCACCTTCAAATTTCCTGTCACCACAGCGAGTTGCTATGCTGAGCGATTGCCAGATTCATGATTAGCGATAAGCATCGCCAGAGGTTGGCACAAACTTAGGTCGAGCAGAAAAAAATTACCACGTTCCCTTTGACCTAGCGAAGAATCGACGAAGCCCCCACAACCTTCTGTAAACAAACAAGTTAAAACAAGTTTGTGCGGAGAACATTAGTTACGTGTTCTCAATGCAAACTGACGCGCACACACGATATAACATGTGTTAACAAGTGCATGTAATTGGCGGTGTAGCACATCAACATGCTAGCACCGTGATATGGTTTTTTTTTTTGAATTTCCAGCTACAATTCGAGAAAGGGTGAAGATTTCAGAGGCTTTTGCCAATAGTTTGATATAGCTCCCCGAATCCATCCATGCGAATAAAATTGGAAATAATTGATTCCGCGAGATGTTATGTGAAGAAGTTGTGTCAAAATGTGTGCAGAAGACCGCTTTTTAGCTAGTTTTTTTCGCTTTAAATAAATGTTAATTAGATGAATGCAGCAGTATTGTTATTCATCGAAACGAGCAGCCTCTTCTGAAGATGAATCTAATAGTACGACTGGAAATAATTGATTCTGAAGGAAGTTGTTCGATGGAAATTCTTTGGACCGGTGTTGAACCCTAAAGAATTCTGGAGCATTATCTCCTCTCAAAATCAATTGATTCCAGCTCCTTTCCACATTTGGAGGTAGAGTAGTATCTGTAATCTTATTGCAAAATTTGGGCAGGACCCGTTCAGGACCAACGATGCTATGGGTACTGCCAGGTATTTTTTCAGCTGTAACTCCTGCCAAAATCAATTAATTCTAATTCTCCTTTGGATTTAGATAGAACATTGCCATTTACAGCTGGAGGCTTGTTCGTCGCAAGATTCGTGCAGGACCGGTCCTTTCGCAATCGCTGACATCGTGGGGATAGAAAAATTCCCCATAATGATCCCACAAAATCTCTTCAAAATCAAGGAACCGTTTTGTATTAGTCAGGTGCGCGGGTATTTCCGGTAGTAGCTGGCCTACGATTTTAGTTAAAAACCACGAAATCCGGTCGGTTGGACCTCCTACACAACTCGCGATTGGCCTGATTCTGTATGTGTCCGGCAACATTGATCGCATATCGTCTGATGACAATTTGTGAGTTTTGACAAGGCTTTAGAATACTGGACATTCGGGGTGATCTATCTTGAACTTGCTTACAAATCTTTCATCGATTCCGGCTGACTTTGCCATTAACACCCAAACGTCATTTAATCGTCTGCACTGAGCCATGAATTCTTTCTCATCTATTTGACGGTAGATAGTGGCATCGCTTAGGTGGAATGTTGCCAATTACCGTAACTCTCTCCCTTTTGATTGTGGAATCCAAATGATTCCACAATCAAAAGGGAGAGAGTTACGGTAATTGGCAACATTCATATCGTGAAATAACAGACCACATTGATCAACAATGAACGTGAAATTGAATCACCAGATCAACATTGATCGTGAAATAGCAGACCTCCACCTAAGCGATGCCACTATCTACCGTCGAACAGATGAGAAAGAATTCATGGCTCAGTGCAGACGANATGTACTTGAAATGTCCCAAAATGGTCTGTAAACCCGTTTTCCGTGACGGGGTTCGTACCAGTTTGCGGGAACAAATTTACGTGCAAAGACGTGTATCACCGTTGATCTCATCGATCGGACAGGATAAGACGTATTCACGCGACGTTGCTGCCGTGGCGGGCAGCCAGCACCAAGTACCCGCTTTTTGGAGCGGATCCGCCCTGCTCGAAGAAGCGGGTACTTTGACCCTATCAAAGACAGTGTTCTTGTCACTTCTGTGACTTAAAGGCAGCACCCACGGAAATTTTCATGTCCGGTGTTTTCACCGTTTTGGGTACTTAGCAATGGTGCCAACAATTCTACGAAAGTTGCATTGTCGTAGGCATCAGCATTCTCAAGATAAGGAGAGATTAAGTTTGTGCTGGCGATCAATTAGGATGAGTTATAGTATGATATGAATGGGTGTCTTTGTTTACAATCACCTTCTTCCATTATGATAAACTTGCTTTCATTTCCATCTCACTCCGGTTTAAGCTCGGGCAACTCGGCCATCTTCTACAAACGGGCTGAAGTGATGGCGACGAGAACCGTCTTTCTAGTAGGATTTGTCAAAGTTGACCACTGCGTATGTCTTCACTGTAGTGCTAAACCTAGGAATTTGGTAAAATCTGCAAAGGCAAAATTTCCGTGGGTGCTGCCTTTAAATGACGTTTGGGTGTTAATGGCAAAGTCAGCCGGAATTGATGAAAGATTTGTAAGCAGGCTCAAGATAGTTCACCCCAAATGTCCGATATGCTACAGCCTTGTCAAAACTCACAAATTGTCATCAGACGATATGCGATCAATGTTGCCGGACACATACAGAATCAGGCCAATCGTGAGTTGTGTAGGAGGTCCAACCGACCGGATTTCGGGTTCTTCAAAATCAATTAATTCCAATTTTCTCCGGCAATCGGAGGAAGAGTAGTACATATCTGTGTTCTTGTCATGGAGTTTGCGTCCGATCTTCCTTCTTTACTCTTTCCTACAAAAAAATGAATGGTTATCTGACCGAAATCCAAGTGCCAGCTACGAAGTCCCCTTTGCTTACCCCATCTTTTGCGAAGTCCCGTTTGCCTTGAGTCAAGTTCCTGAATTTGAAAAAAAAACTGCACCCTACAAATATGGGGTACATACTATGAATCGACTGAATCTTCCCAAAATTTGTCCATATGCTGCTTTGGAAGAAGATGAGAATGCTATAAATAACAGTCCTCTCGCCGATATTATGGACCGGCACATTTCTTCTCGGCATCATACAAAGCGGGCCACTCGTCCAATGTCTCTCGCCTATCCAAAAAATATGCAAACTAGTGCATATTCTCCCTTCTGGCGAATTTCAACGTAAGATTGGGACTTAGTCTACCCAAGAAGCCCAAAAAATATCAAAATCATATCACAGTTCAATGATAACTATTGTTTTTAACGCTTGTCTTGAACAGCGTAATAAATGTAATGTAATGCAATGTCATGTAATGTAAAGGTGAAGATCTCCTTAGTTGCTGGCGCTAAAATAATGAGCTACTGGGAAAAAATCTAATGTCGTGCTACTGACCATCTCCATCATATTCTCCCCAGCTGGCATAAGGTTCCAGTGCCTAGGTGATCCATTTCTTCTGGTCCCAGTGAGTAGTGACATACGTTCTTTGTTAATTTTGTCGGTAATTTCGCGGCGTCTTTCCCTGCTCACTCCGGACGTGATGCAATCGACATTTTCTGAAAACAGATGATATTGTTTCCATCTCCAATCCTATCATTTTAGGGCAGGGTCAAGCATGATGATGGTAAAAAGTCGACCCCCATACGACCCTCCCCCCTTTGAGCCACCAAAGATACGACCCCCCCCCCTTTGCACACAAGTTTCCTTCTCGGTAATCAATCGGCAGTGCCCCGCCTTTGTGAAGACACAACTGCACAACCGATAAAAAGTCATTCTATGGGTGAGGAAGTCAAATTTTAGGCTGAAATTTTCGCACGTCCGTACTGAAAGTCCTATNTAAAAAGTCATTCTATGGGTGAGGAAGTCAAATTTTAGGCTGAAATTTTCGCACGTCCGTACTGAAAGTCCTATCCAGTCCTGCTGGCCGGTAAAAAGTCATTCCATGGACCCTTCCCAATAGTGCTTTCCTCCCAAGTTTCAGGTCTCCAGGTTCAAGGGGAAAGATTCAGCACAGGAATTACGGAGATGAGGAATCGTCGATAAAAATGGCCTTTTTATCGGGTTTTTATCGACGGAGTTGAATCGCGACGGAGGCAATAGCAGAAAAACGAGCAACATAGCCTGAAAGCACAAACTTTCGACTATTAAAAACCTAAAAAAATTGGGACCTCAATGGGCCAGGTCCTCTGATATTCGTGTCCGACTACAACCGTGCCTTTAAACGAGTCTAAATTTTAGGCTGAAATTTTCGCACGCNCCGTCTTTCTAGTAGGATTTGTCAAAGTTGACCACTGCGTATGTCTTCACTGTAGTGCTAAACCTAGGAATTTGGTAAAATCTGTAAAGGCAAAATTTCCGTGGGTGCTGCCTTTAAGCTGTACGTTGTTGGAATCAGCGTGGCGAGGAGGTCAAGAATCTGCCGATATCGTCGATCTGAGAAACGAGATGGTCCCCTGCCTTTAAGGAAAGGCTTGTCCATTCTAGAGTACTAGCCAAAAAGATATCACCTTTTAAAATTTTCTCGAAAATTTCTTTCTATTTGAAGCTTGGAATTTCTAATTTCGGGGCTTGATGTAGATAATCATTGCTGATAAGTCGAGCTACTAATATCCTCACTGCGCTTGCAAATTTCTGTAATAATTTTTTTTCTCAAAATATTCAAAATCAAGGATTTCGTACTACTCACATTCAACTATTGTGCGACTTCTAAGTGTGGAATTTCAGCTAAAATAGAAGTTTTGGCAGCGAATAAATTCAAATTTAACAAAGTTCCAGTAAACTGAAGTGGAATCCTGACATATCCGAAACTCAGTTGACATCACCTTAAAATTGACCTCCTTCAGCACTTTCAGACGTTCTGGATCGCAAATACAGCTCTGTTTCGAGCTGAGTCTTGTTCGACATGACGCTATAGCTCAAGTGCAGAAAGGCTGTCTATACTAGGTGGAGAGGAATGCCCAACGGTTCATGATATCCTAGCCGGACCGCGGTTACCATAGGTGCACAAATTTCAAAATTTATATTTTTATTTTGCTGGAAGGAGGATACTTCATGAAGGCACCGTTGCATCCTGTGAGCTCACACGACTGCTAGAATGTCTTGGTAGACACTGACATCTGGAGCTTTCCGAATATAATAACTTATGAGGACTCAAAGCAAACCGCAGCAGGAACTTGCAAAGGTTATGAGCCTTTATGCTCTATTCTCAGGATTCGGCCTTTAGTATGAAAAGTATGATTGTTTTAGAACTTAATCCGTGTCACGCAATAGATTTCAAGCTAATTTAGCTCGCTCTTCTAGAGATAGAGCGCGACATTACACTCCCCTGGCATTTGCTCACGATCGCGGCAATTCTGCGTGTCGTACTTCACCCATTTCAAGCTTTGATTGAAGCACTCGTTCTATGCCGTATTTGGGAAACCTATACCTATCACTGCGAATGACAACACCCTCATCATAGACTTATTCTCCTCAAAAATAAAAATGCAAACGTTGAAACCCGCGAAGTGCACCTATGGTGACTACTGGTCCGGCTTGGATATATTGAACGGTTGGGCATCCCGCTCCACCAGTACAGAAAGTCCGTCTGTGATCGTGATATAGCATCATGTGAAACAAGGTACAGCTCGAAACAGAGCCGTATTTGCGATCCAGAACGTCTGAAAGTGCTGAAGGAGGTCAATTTTGTGGTGATGTCAACTGAGCCCCGGATATGTCAGGACTCCACCTCCGTTTACTGGATCTCTGTTAAATTCGAATTTATTCGCTGCCATTACTTCTATTTTAGCTGAAATTCCACACCTGGAAGTCGCACATTAGTTGAATGTGAGTAGTACGAAATCCTTGATTTTGACTATTTTGAGAAAAAAATTTTTATTATAAAAATTTGCAAGTGCAGTAAGGATATTAGTAATTCGATTTATCAGCAATGATTGTCTGCTTTATTGTCCAAAATTACAAATTTCAAGCATCATTTAGAAAGAAGTTATGAACAAAATTTCAAAAGGTGATATCTTTTTGGCCAGTGCTCTATCTGTCACGGCTAGCCAAGAAGTGCTATTACTCACTTTAGTGTGGAAAGGCAGAGTGTTCCAGGGGCAGAATGGTCCTGCCTCTCAAGGTTTCAGGAAATAGCACTCTGCACGCTCACACAGGTCCATTAGCCCTGTGCATGATTCTGGCGCGTTTGGCTCTTACCTTCTTTTGTGTCTTAGCAAAAAGGTTTGCACTCTATGAAATCGAACCCTTCACCAACGGAGCTGACTACTGCAAAATTTGAGCTGTTATGATTTGTTGTGAGAACTCTTACGAGTACCTTAGTAAAAGAAAGTTGAACTTCAATTTCTATTTTTATAGCCACTCGCACTTTGCCAATCTTAATGAGCTTAGAATGCACTTGCACTTCCCCCTCAATTGAACACGACCAAGCACTGAACAACACCCCCTCGGCAACCCTGCTAATACGACCCCCTGTTGAGAAATTTCCGTCGTACGCTTGACCTTGCCTTTACGAAGTTTCAAAAAAAAAAGTTGCTTTACGTTCCTGGGGTCGGTTGGCTATGGACGTTGGATAGAGAGGTTTCGTAAAGCATCAGGCAAGCTTTGGCAGCGGCTTTTCTCATTTGTGCAACTTTCGTTCTCATATCAAGAAATTCACAGGAATACAGCTAAAAATTCTAAGGTCTAGGCCGTACACATATAAAGACATTTATAGTCTGGAAGCTTATGAAGTTTGTCTGTGACTTTTCCTGCAGTCACGGTCGTGGCGTGGTATCAATCGGTTGATCAAATTGTTTGTTCTAATTTCTTCATTTTCTTCGATAAATTTTAACATGTTCAGGGTGCTGTCCCTCGCCTCTTTATGTTTTCCTACTGTCCCTCAGAAAACTCTCCTGCTGCACGCATCATACGTCGTTCTCCCAGCAATCAAACAAGTGATCAGCCGGTCGATAGGCCTTTTGACTGAGGGTAGGAAAATATAAAAATGCTAAAGACGCCATGTCGCTATGCATATCAGAACCTACAGAGGAAAGCGTGAAAATTAGAGCAACCAAGCTGATCAACGGATCGACACCACGCTGCAGCCTAAACTGATCGTAGGAAAAGTCACAGACGCTCAAGTCTAATAAATAGTTGTCTGCCCGCATTGTTCCGGGACGCGGTTGCGCGCTTCTTGTCGTTTGTGGCTACCCTGGGACATTGATCCTTTCTATCAGCGATCTACAAAGGGGGATGACAAGGTCGCTCGCTGTCTTGCCAGCGTTCATGAACGGCAAAACCCGCATAAGTACGTTCAGGAACTCAGGTTGGTCGGCTAGAAATGTGTGCTCTTATGAAATGAAATTCGTACCTGAAACAATGGCAGAACATCTCAGTCCAAAATACCATCCTCCAAGATCCAATAAAATATCCCGAAATAAGCAAATGATCCGAAATATGTATAGTCACCCTAATAATAATAAAATATAGTTAACCTAATAATACTTTCCGGACAGAATTTCCCTCTCCTGGACAACCCTCAACTCTGCATCGACTTCTGAGTGCAACAGTGGCGGACGCAGGGGGTGGGCAGGGGGAGGAGGCTTTCCTCTCCCCGGGAATGGGTTGCCTAGCTTTCAAAATGCTCTTCTAAAATCAATAAAAAATTCGTTCTAGTATATCTTTATTTGATTATTTGTGTCGTTGTTTTTAAACAATTTTTATCAGTTATTTATTACCATAACTGACATTTTTATCAAGTTTATTTCCCATCCGTGTCCCCAAAACGGCGGATACCCCAATTTTTCCATCCCCCCTCCCGTCCACTTTAGGCGTCCGCCACAGGTGCGCGAGTATCCCGAATCACAGCTGACTGCTCTCCTCTGCTGTGCCAATTCTTTCCGTGTGTTTTTTGGAAGGTATCCTTCCTCTATATGGTGTTGAATCCTGTTCGAAAAAAACTTGCGATTTTCGGCAAGGTAAAAAGCCATTTGGCTGATGACATTTCACCCAGGATGTTGGATGAAAATCTCATTCATGCAAGTCGTCTAAATTTCTTGAGAATCGTAATTCGGAGAACACTGAGCAACTGATGAAATATTGGACTTTCTCAATAGCTACTAAAAGATCGAGCAAAGACATGTCAATTAGGTCAAGTAGTCTAGTTAAAATCTGTCCAAAAGTAGTGGCATCATTGCTCTGTTCTCTTTAATATGACGGACATAACTGTGAAAGACAAACCCTATTTCATGACGCCATACATGATATTCTTCGGAGCTGGATTCTTGTTTGGTCTCTTTAATTGCTACCTGCATACTCGCATTGTCAAATCCGTGGTCGCTGAGAGGCTTTCACACATACCTAAAAGTAAAAGTGAAAGTGAAGAAGAGTAAGAAGGGTAAGAAATGAAAGAAGCGAAAGCGATCTGTATGTTCTCTAATAAATGGCTGCCTTTCGCAAAAAAAAATATAAAACAAGACTTTCTTGTTGATAGACCCAATGCAATGAAGCATATGTATGTGTATGGACTAGGATCATATACTACATAGCTGTGCATAGATGTGAGCAAAGCAATCACCCAATGTTCCAATAACCTCAACCACTTAAAAGAGGTAACTCTTCAAGTGGGGTGGGTTCCTGTCATTCACCCTCCTCGCACCTGTTAGCTGTTTCGTGTAGAAGTACAAATGTACCTCGCTTTCCATGTTTTTCCTCTACGTTTTCGAGAGCATGGCTACGCCTTTTCTCGCCATTTTTTCCAAACGTTCGCCGTTCTGCGCCCCGTTGCCATGGTGGATTAGGTTTTTTATTCGTTGGAGCACAAAGAAAGTAGCACTTCGAGGGTGCTATTGCATAAATGTTTCTCGTTTTCCTATGTACGGTAACTCTTCATTTCGATTTGGTTTTTCTTAACAGTTCTAATCATCAGTATGATCGTGTAGAGAGATGGATGGTATTTGCCCGTAGTCCTGTAGTTCACATCACCTAATGGAGTCAGTGGACAAAACGCTATCCTCAACACAACATCTACTGCAGGCTATTGAAGAGGTGAGGTCTTCTTGTTTGTTTTAGTTGAGGCGAAACTTTACGTTGGTTTAATCAATAGGCCAAGACCCAACTTATCCACGAAAATTTCCTAGAAGATAGAATTACAATTTTCATTTTCAAGCGTTGATTTGTTCCCCCTATATCCACACGGAATAACAGAGCAGCTACATCAACTACTCATTCAAAAGCATTCTTTCTGTTTCTGTTTCTCACAACCTGTTCTCTTCGATCCTCAATTCTTCCAGGATGATTCGCTTCTCGACGATGAATACTTCACTCAAAAACTGGAATATTTGCGTATGAAGCACAAGGAAACCAGTGATTTTCTCGCCCGTATCCTGCAGCAGGAAGAGTGCATACCTCCGTCGATCTCGACATGCACCTGCAAGGAAAGGAACATGTCCTTTCCAAGTGAATGGTCATTTTCCGGATGTGTGTCTGCGAAGCTCATTACAACGAGTGATAGGCAGCAGCATACGCTATCAGAGAAGTGTATGACAAGGAAAAGGCGACAGGAAATGGCAAGAAGCGCCTTCGAACGGTACAGCTCAATAGAGAAAGAAGCGAGAGAAGAAGTGGCACGAGCTGCGTTTGAACGGCATAGTTCAGTAGAAAAGGAAGTAGAACGGAGGAGGTGAGAACTTTTGGCATTGCCTCCATTACATACAGTCCTTCTCAAAAAGTTAGACGAATTCCGCGTGCGGTTTCTTAGCGTCGCGGCTGCAGAATCGCGGCGGGACCTACTCGACCCTCTCACTTAGAGCATGGTCTCTCCGCATCCCTTGTTCAGGATGCGCTGCGATGGTGCAGTCGCGCAATCATCCCATCATTTTGAGAAGGACTGTAAGATGTTCCCCCTGCACCGCTTCACCATAACTCAGGCGCTTCATTTCATTGTCCACCCTACTTTAGTTGACTGCATTCTAACTCTCGCGTCAATTGCATGGTGCACACCTTACAATTACTAGGACATTCGTGCGGTTCACTCCAAGCACTACCAGGCCCAGCTTAGCTGGTGGAATAGAGAATCAAATGCTAGTGATGACAAGACGCGTCCCATCCATCACGTCCCCCGTTCATTCGGTCCAGCTGAATCGTTGACCCCTCTACCAGATGTAGGCGGGCTGAAGAACACGCTGGGGAATTTTGAGGTGCAAAAGACCGAGGATGAATGGCCATTTTTGCGAAACAGTGGAAATGGTCCCATATGTGTCCTCTTACTGCGCCCCATGCATGTAGTATGTATACTACAGTCCCGTCGGTGCCGCCTTTAAAATCTGCGAAATAAACGCGATGTCGCGTCGGAAGCGCCGCCTCGCCATAACTCCTTTCATTGTGATCCATTCGAAACGAAAATCACATAGTTAGAATCAGCGCCGTCTGATCTACCAGGCTGCTCAAAAGTCAAAAATCCCAGAATTTTTGCAACTTCGGTGACGTCACTACAGGCTGGCGCTAGTGACAGCCACCCATGCGTTGAGTCTCGTATAATTGTATCCTCAGGTACCACCGATCGCCAGAATTCTTGGAAAACTGGAAATTTTTCAGCAAAATACCCCATTACCTCATCGCAAGGAAAATGATAGCGAGTGTCCCCCCCCATAATCTCATATTTCGGAAATTTCAGATAGCAGACTTCAGGATTTCGAGTTTCACGTATGAAATTCTTTTTTTTAAGTTTCAAATTCTACAAGTATATGGAGAATCTGCGTTTCAGCCATCATAATCTCAAGAAAAATTCTATGGGGAGGGTGTCCATGCTTTTTTATTTTAACAAATTTTTCATATTTTCTATTTTCAACTTTGTGAAAAAATACTGCTTCACAGGAATTCGGAATTCAAATATTTCGCGAGATACACATACTTGCGGTTCTGTCCACAACTCAGTGTCCCTCGATATCTATAGACTTCCAATATTTGAATTTCTGAATTGCGGTTTCAATTTAAAAATTGCCGTTTCATCGAGGTGCTGCCATTGCTAAGAGCTGGTTTGAATCAGTTCTCATTTGTGATAGTTCACACATATTTATCTATTTCTACATTGTTTCGCTTGTGTTTCGTTGATCCTTGTTCCATCTGCTTGCACCCCTGTGATTCTCAGATCGCTAGCAGGCGCTGCAGCGAGGCTCGCTAGCGCTGCCCTGCGACAGCCCTGCGTAGCCTGCGGTCTCGCTCCACATTATCGATTGTGGAGAAGATACCGATTATTTCTGTATGGTGCATTCATATAACTGGATTCATGTGAACAACTCCTGTACACACATTAAACAAAATTCCAAGATGGTTTCACTCTCGATATTTTCAAATGCAATTAATATTTATAAATTTTATTTTTTTTCTGTCATCTCCACTTATCCGGGAAGTCTACGGCCGCTTTCAGTTTAGACTTTTCTCGTCCCAATTCTGCTCTTCTTCATCCACAATTTAAAAAAATCAGAAATTTGATTTTATCAAAAGCACACTGTCTGGCAGTTATAATTAGTTATAGCAATTACTCTCATTTGTAACCTTCTGCTTCACGACATGAACCTCTTGGAAACCATCTTGGAATTTTGTTTAATGTGTGTACAGGAGTTGTTCACATGAATCCAGTTATATGAATGCACCATACAGAAATAATCGGTATCTTCTCCACAATCGATAATGTGGAGCGAGACCGCAGGCTACGCAGGGCTGTCGCAGGGCAGCGCTAGCGAGCCTCGCTGCAGCGCCTGCTAGCGATCTGAGAATCACAGGGGTGCAAGCAGATGGAACAAGGATCAACGAAACACAAGCGAAACAATGTAGAAATAGATAAATATGTGTGAACTATCACAAATGAGAACTGATTCAAACCAGCTCTTAGCAATGGCAGCACCTCGATGAAACGGCAATTTTTAAATTGAAACCGCAATTCAGAAATTCAAATATTGGAAGTCTATAGATATCGAGGGACACTGAGTTGTGGACAGAACCGCAAGTATGTGTATCTCGCGAAATATTTGAATTCCGAATTCCTGTGAAGCAGTATTTTTTCACAAAGTTGAAAATAGAAAATATGAAAAATTTGTTAAAATAAAAAAGCATGGACACCCTTCCCATAGAATTTTTCTTGAGATTATGATGGCCGAAACGCAGATTCTCCATATACTTGTAGAATTTGAAACCTAAAAAAAAAAGAATTTCATACGTGAAACTCGAAATCCTGAAGTCTGCTATCTGAAATTTCCGAAATATGAGATTATGGGGGGAGGGGACACTCGCTATCATTTTCCTTGCGATGAGGTAATGGGGTATTTTGCTGAAAATTTTCCAGTTTTCCAAGAATTCTGGCGATCGGTGGTACCTGAGGATACAATTATACGAGACTCAACGCATGGGTGGCTGTCACTAGCGCCAGCCTGTAGTGACGTCACCGAAGTTGCAAAAATTCTGGGATTTTTGACTCTTGAGCAGCTTATCTGGTAGACCAGACGGCGCTGATTTTAACTGTGTAATTTTCGTTTAGAATGGATCACAATGAAAAGAGTTATGGCGAGGCGGCGCTTCCGACGCGACATCGCGTTTAGTTCGCAGATTTTAAAGGCGGCACCGACGGGACTGTAGTATACTTTCTTACATACAGTCGTTCCGAAAAATACTTGCCTCCGGCATCCACCGCCCGTCTGCAGAGCCGCTCCGCGCCTCCCATGCATAATCATACGTGCTGCGACATGGCTCAGTCGACGTGTACTTTAGCGTGAGGCAAGAATTTCTTGGAAAGACTATAGTAACAATACTGTCCGATAGCCATAGGTCCATCATCCATTTTTTGTCGTTTGTTTTTGCCTCCACAAGTGGCAGGTTGTAGGACAAACACAGCCCGTAGAAAATAAAACTACGGGTAGAACACTAGGGACAACTCAGCTGAGGACGTGGCCTACCTCGGATAAACCGCCAGCGGGAGAAGTAGATTCATATACTGTCGGATAAAAAATCACCTGGCCAAATAAGACGCTCCGTCTTATTTGTCGTCGAAAGCTTCAATATTTTGATTCAAAAAAAGAGCACGTTCCTGTAGAACAAGTGATTTGAACATCTTATACTTTGAACATCTTGAACAAAAAGACGATTTCATTGTGGAAACATGCAAGAAAAAATTTTTCTGTTTAGTTCTCTATTGTAGATGAAAAGAAACATCTTAAGAACAGTAATCCTACAGCTTCGTTATTGAAAATGACCACTCCTACTCCCAACAAAATTCGCATGGATAGATCCACCGAATATGTAGCTGTTTGTCCGGAAATTGCAGATGAACAGTTCAACTGTGGAGCTTTTTGTCCAAGTTGACCCTCTTGACCTTTGTAGAAAAGTCTACCTGGACAACTGTGAAGCGGCTGCACCGCTTCGCGGATAAACAGCCACACTCCCGTTGAATCTCTAATACACCAACCGTTGATCGGTGATGGTTTGCTTGGAGTTCTTCATACCCTCCAAACTCTCACTTCATCGTATTTAGTTCCTTACCTTACACGTAATACTGAAGTTAACCTAACTAATTATACTTATCCATTGTTGGAGCAGTTGCATCTAATTTTTCAAAACGCTATAACGCCGCTCAAGATCAACCGTTCCTCTGCTGATCATCCATATTTGAATTCGTTAAGCGAAATTCCAAGAATTATGTAGCTGGCTGTACGTACTAAGCATTAGTTTCATACCCAAAACATCCAACTCTGCGACATGGATCTGAGCCAATGCACTAAGGGCTTAAAAACCGTTGAAAGATATCGCAACCGCAAAGAGCAAGACTATGTGAAACAGTGAAATACAACCATATGTCCCATATGCCCCGGGACTTTTGCACACACCTATAAGTTGTTACAAAGTATAGAACGAACGATTAGGTTCAATATAAGTTGACCTCACTACTATTTCAGGGAAGAACGAGATGGATGGAAAAGAACAAAGGGAAAACCTCCGCGTGAGAAAGGATCAGAACGGAGGTCAGATAAGGAGAAGAGCTCAAGGAGGAAGCAAAATCGAAAAGAAAGCCCAGAGGAAAAGCAAGATGAAGTGGGAAATTTCGAGGAAAAATATGAAATAAAAGAAAGTCCCAAGGAGCTGAAAGTGGAAGATCGCCATAAAGAAGCAAGGGACCAGGAGCTACATCTTGGGGAGGATCCAGGTGAAGAGAAAGAGCTTGTGGACAAGTTCAGCAAAGCAGAAGGAACTGCAAGAGAAAAAGAAGAGGAGAGCTACCAGAAAGGTGAGTTGGCTTCATGACTACATACTTGGTTATGCTTCTTCTGGCTTGAGTTAACGCTTCGAATATAATCAGAGGACTTGAAGAGGATAAGCTAAGGCGACAAGTTGTTGACTGTTCCTACTTAATTATACTCTCAGAAACTTTTGGACATCGCTGCGCACCTTTTATGTCGGCCCCGGTGCGTAAAAGTTTCTGAGTTGTTGCAGCTGTCGCACGATTGTCTTGGATGGCGTGCACAGTTACTGGGTGCATCATGCTGACTACACGTTACTTCTCCTTTTTTTCGTTAGACAATAGCAAATCGTCCAAAAACTGGACACACACACACTTGAGTAACATTCTCACAACTCTCCTCTTCCTATCCATAGACGTCGCTTGGTGAAAGAATGTGGTAAAATAAAAAAAGGTAAAAGGGACATCTCTGTGCAATTCAAAGAAAAAATTCCCATAAGACGGGAATGAGAACAAAATGTATAATAGCTAGAGCAGAAATCAAGTTAATTCTATCTCTATACGCACGTGTTATGCGTACTTAAGCCATACAAAACCAAAAAAAAAGCCAGATTAGGCTTTGAATTTGAGAGATAGCACCACTCGAGAAACGTAATCGAGATGCGTTACTGCTCCATAACTATAATGGAAACAACATAAAGTCAATCACTATCGCGCAGTTTAGTCTCCTTAGCTGAGTAAATAAAAAACATCTGCTGACTGAAAAGGAAAAGATGTTTGGTCGAAAAGGCCTTTCTTAATACGATATGCATCACCATAAGCATTTTGACACTTTTCTCAAATACGCCGTCCGAACTTCTTGAGCACTTCTCTAAAATGAGTTACATCTACTTTTTCCCGAACTGACTTTAATTATGGTCTCCAGTTACGAGTTTGAGTCAGGACGATGCAGCCATATCCGCAGCAAAGCTCTCATTCTCTCGAAAAGAACCCAGTAGCTTGAAGGCGCTTAAGCAGCTGCTAAGCACGGCTTCAGCTCTTACAAGAGCTCTTTATGGCAAATCTGCACAGAAAGAGAAACGTGTAGCTCACAATAAGGGTCACTGCTGAGAATTTGTGCAACGGATTCAAGATCAGCGTTGCAAACTGCATATGCCAATATGCATTATGAATGGGTACTTCTATCAAGTGTGCTATCCTTATGGGTTTAGATAAATCCTCCAACTATAAGATGGCGTACAGGTGAAATCATTTGATAACGAGCAAGACCACCACGAGTTTTTCCTTCTTGCCGTTTCTGTCTTTAAGGCATCCTGTAAACATCTTCCACCATCAAAGGCAAGGTCCTGGCAAAATTTCATCTCTCCGATTTCTGCTGAATTCTTCGCTCACGGCGACGACTTCGACGGAAACAATTGAAAAACCTTCAAAAAGTCCCACAACGAAGGGTTCTCATAGACCAACCTCGCTATGGCGTTTGCACATCTGCAGGGTCCATGCTTCCAAACAACGTTATACGGCGCACCCGACATGTTGTCTATTGTGGCGTCGTAGGAAAAAAAATCATTTTCAAAGGATTGCATGTTCGTTTGTACGATCCGTTTGATGAGGATGGTTTCAGGAAGTGTTCGTTAAGCTGTGCGTGTCCAAGCGCATCATCCATTGTTGTTCATTATGCACGTGGGCACCGTTTGCCGTCTGGAGCATGCTTTCCCACGGCTAACGTAATGCTCAGACGTCTTGTCCCATATCTTGCGATAGGCTCACGTTAAGCTCTCGAACTACTTAGAAATAAGTGCTACTCATATGATTTGGACTTCAAGAAACAACAAACCTGGATGGGCAAGATTTTGAGCTAACCTTGCCTTTAAATCAATGCGAGCTATGACTTGCTGTGACGCCCTCAAAAACCAGCCCGGAACAAACTTTGACACAAACGCGTTTTTACACTTTTTTACTCCCCCTATGAGTTTAAAATCATTAGCTTCAGATTAGAAGCGCTGGGTATGTATCATCATAAGGGAGAATGGGGCGCTAACAGGCTACCGCGATTGGTGCATTAACCATAGTGGCTTGATGACGCCCATTCCCGCTCATAAGGATACACACCCAGAAGCGTTTCATAAAGAGTTTCATCATCGTGTGCTTCAGATGCGAAGGCTACAGAGCCGAGGAAAATGCGCTCGAAAAGTATGGTGGAGATTCAGGAACCACGCAAGCCCCAAACATCCTCTGCATCTTCATCCAAACGTGAAGTGGTACCTGAACCTGTGCAGAACTTTGTGCCACAGATTACAGTACCACGACCTTTCAAAATGAGCACAAGGTTTGTGCACATCCCTCCTTGGTCTGATAATTCTACTTGCACATCTCTCCTTGACCTGATATTTCTAATTGAGAATTTCTCGCCTACCTTACTGGTTAGCTTCTATTTGAACTCACAGGAAACCCATTCTGAATACGTACTCAACCAAGTTTGTGGAAGAGATGGTTTCAAAAAAGAAACAAGAAGAGGAGGAGCTGGAAAATCAGGCAAGCAAATCTAAGCCGTAAGTTCAGAGAACTTCAAAATATATTATTTGTTGTAGAATGTGAAATTACTCGCGAATTCTAGTTTCACGGCACACACTGTACCGCTTTCCACGTACATACCTACGAATCCAAGGGTCATGGATAGGGCATACATAGAAGTAAGTGAGTTCCCCCTGTTTTACCTCACGTCTTGAGAGCAATATAATCAGGCAATTCGAAAGCGCCTCACGGCAAATTTACGGAAGCATTTTCAAGAAGAAGCTCTGCTGAGGAAGTCAAAGAGCTTAGGAGACATAAGATGTGAGTTGATTTCGGTTTTTAATGTGTTGTTGTTAGAGGCAGAGGCCCACCTCATTGTCGTGGTTGAGGTAATAGCAGATTCAGCATCTACTCGGTACGCTGATTCCAGCCGTATACACAAATTGTCTCAAAATGGTCTTTGAACCCGTTTTCCAGCCGTGGCGGGCAGCCAGCACGGCTTGAAGCGATCCACCTCTCGGCTCCAAATTTTGACCACTTCGACCTCTTCGAGTACGGGACTTTCGTTGCTTTTGTGCCTGTTGGTGTACCTTACCGGGATTGTCATGACGAGTAGGTCCAGGATATGTTGCTATCTCCAACATACGAAACGAGGTGGTCCCATGCTTTTTAAATTGGGCTCACAAAAACAGCAGCCGAAGGACAACAAAAATACGATCATGGAATAAATGCACAGATGAACAGAGATTATTTGAGGCATTGCTCGCAGAAGTTACTCTCATTTCTAAGACTTTTTAAATAAATAAATTTCTAAGACTGTAGTCTCATTTTTGCTCCTCACTTTCCATTCTCGCTTGCATGTCAGGACTGGAGCTTTGCTTCAATTTCCCACAGTAACTCTACCATAGCGCTACACTTACGTATGGTGTTAATTCGCAAAACGAATATAATATTCATGTGCGGAAGTAACTTCTCTTCATAAAATATCGGAAGATTCTGTCAGATACTGCACCTACCCACTGTGAGTTTACAAAAATGGTGCTGCGATAAAAATGATTATGATTTTGGTGATCAGCGCATCAAATACTGGGCACACTTTGCGATAAGTGCTTTGTTTTCCGAGACATTTGGGACGGGTGATCCGAATAGTATCGGAAGATTTCGTTGCTCAGAAATCAAAAATTTCCCAGAATTTTCGCTATTCGTTAGTAATAACTATTCACACCTTGGACTGCTTCTGCTTTCAGCAATAGCTCGACCTGTGCCACTTTCAACATACGTGCCGCCAGCACAGCTTCCCGACTACCGCCGAGCTCGCAGCGCAGGTCGAAGATCCGTGAGGCTGCTTGTTGACGCCAAATCGCCTCCTCTCAACAATGTACCCCATTCTAACGGCTTTGGTAGTCCCACTGATGCATCCTATGGATATTCGGTTTCAGGAACATGCTATACGCTCAAATGTCTCGACTAAGGTACGGCACATACTGTGCGTTGAGGGCTGCAAAGAGCCGAAACACCCACGGCCACCCGTGCCTGACTTTCACCGGCTTCATGCTGAGGTCAGTGATTGAGTTTAATTATTTAATTATTCGATTCTTTGAGAAAACGGTTGTTTAGAACAAAGCCAGGGTAACCAAAAAACATGGCTCTGACGACTAAACTGTGTAGGCCCATGGCCTGAGCAAAACTTTAGTCATTCTTCGTTTGAAAGAGACAAAAGAGCCGATGGAGCTATCTGTCATTCTCCCACCAACATACATATACTGAACAGACTCTAGCTGTAAAAAAATTTATGGTTTTGACCTCGATAGGTTATGGAAAGGAAATTTTTTTCTTTTCGGGTTAGCAATATTATGGCGCCATCTCCACCAAACCTCCCTCATTCGAGGAATTCCTCCCGATTTCCCAGACAAACTTTAGTAACTCCCGTGGAGCCATCTCAGGACCTACCGCTGGTGACCCAAAGCTAGGTCTCGAGATGGCTCTGCAGTAGGTCCCGAGATAGTTCCGTGGAAGTTCCGAGCAAGCACTGAAGAAGTTTCGAAACCGAGCAAGAGTGACATAATTGGTTTGTGTATCGCACCGCAATTTAAGGTATAAGGTAAAATCGACCAATATGGAGCTATGGACTTTTCCACACCTCGCGAGGTCAAGAATATGGGGACACCAACCCCAGCAGAAGTGTTTCTGTGTCGCAGCATGAACTGTTCCACTAGTGCTTTCGTTTTTGAAGAAGTATTGACAAGGAGTTCAACGCGGACTAGAAGCAGCAATGCGCTTCGCTGCAACGCGGTTGCGCCTGCAGGATGGATTATTAGTCTTACTGTGGTAGATTCGATCTACATAACCGGCATTTGAGTGTGAACAACCACTTACACTCGTGGGTTTATTGGGTTTCTTGACGTCAAGCTGTACCCCATGCCGGGATTTGGTTGTGGTGGATACGTTTCTTCATGGTAAGAAAGGACACCGTACCGCATATTGCACTAGAGGTCGCGGGACGCAAGCCGTAGAACCATTTTCGAGCCTCAACTTTCACAGAGCTTTTCAGCGGGGCAAGAGCGGGAATATGGAGTCACCGCATTACGTGCGTCCTTGTTGGTCACACATGGGGCGCACCTCCCACTCTGTTAGGAATTGGATGATGAGAAACACTCACTAGGAGTAGGAAAATCTTCACAGAGGAGATGAGAAGCTGATTCTGATGAGGAGCTCCTGGAGATTCTTCTCGTATGGAGACTCGAAAAACGAATCTTAGGTGTGGCGATGACATCAGGGTAAACGGCTGTAAAAAGTTGACCAAGAAAATTCTATTATGCTTGATGGAACACTACACTAGCCTAGACTTTTCTTTCCCGTCACTTTTTATACCTTAGCTACATTTGATGGATGTTGGGGAGTGTCAGTGACGCTTGCCAAAAAATTTTTTGAATTTAGATGGAAGAAAGATTGAGAAACGCCCCGCACAAAGCCGTGACGGTGCCCATACCTTTCAACTTGAGCAATCCAGCAGAACATAGACACCGACAGGTTTCCAACATTTTTGATTTGAATTTCCCCAATTTCCTTTCAACGCTCAGTTTCAGTGCAAATCCACTTCTCCACCACGACAGAAGGCAAAACACTCTGGAAAACCAACAAAAGAGGAGGTCATTGTACGATCGACGCATTCCTCGAAAATTCGAATGGAAGCGATTAGGTATATTTACTAGCGTGTCAAAAGGAAGAACTACTCTTAGAGTAGAACTACAGACAACGTGAGCAGCGACTCTTCGAGGAGAAGCACAGATCAGAGAAATTCTGGGAGGAGCGAAAGGATGAAATGGATCTGAGCCGTCTAAAGTTACTTTCATCGATGGGATCCTATGGAAACATACAAGAAGAGATTGAAAGGAAGACAGCAGAAAAGAGGTGAGCATTGCGGATTGGGAAAAGCAAAGTGAAATTTGAAACCGTCAATGACTGTGACTAAAACTACAACCTAATTATGTGCTTTCCGGGGTTCTGAACCCTTCAGTCGTCAAACCCCTTCAGCACACAAATTCTTGCTATCATCCTCCCCACATGTGCCCCCAAGCAGACGCAACGAATCCAAATCAAATGCTGCTCGCGATGCAGTCAAAACCGTCGTTTTCGCGAGCATTCCATTGTCAGATGGATTTAGCTGTCAAAGATTATTCGGTACAGAAAGTTTTTACAGCACCAATTGTTTAAAGGTTTCTCTTTTAATCTGAAATGGGCCCTTCTTCTCTCTTCTGTTGCTTCCAAGTGCGATTTAGATATTGAAAACGTAAATGATGGAGAATTTCCCATCAAAAGCTCGCTTTTGGATCACCCGAATAAAGTAGTTTGCATAGAGCAGGGAGAACCGAAACGTGGGAAAGAGTGCGACAGCTTCTATAAAAAATATGCTTAATACTGACTGTTGGTATTGGATAGGACTGGCTGGACCCTTGCAAACAGAACACCTCCCCAAATCCAGCCTTGCTCAGTATGGTTGTTGTAGTCGAACAAGGAGAGTGGAAGACGAAGGTCATAAAATGCTTACTTTTTTCGCAGTTTTGAATAGCCGATTAGTGCTACGGAAATGCATAGGTCAATTTCTGCCTTCTTGGTTTGATTTTTTAGATGAAAAACAGAAAGAGCTAAATCTTTCATCTGATGCTCAACTTTTCATCACCTCAATAAACTGTGTGTCATTGGAATCACCCATATGGAGCGGATAGAGCTGAAGATTGAGTGCAAGCGGAGTTGAATTAGCCTTAGTAGTTTGTGAATAAATCGCATTAATATCTCTCTCATTCTAACGACCTCCTTTCCTAACTACCCTTCGACCTTCCTCTTGATATATAATTTATAATTACACGCTTTTCTCCGCTTGTTCCTAACATTTATTTCTGGAGAAATCACAGTTCTTTAGGAAACACATCAAGGAAACCACGAAAGACTACGAAAGGTACCTAGCCGAGATGCAGCAAAGGTTCTGAAGTTATCTAAGTATACATTGCTGCCTCAAGCAAAATACTCTTTGTGCTGCAGAATCATCGATAGGCCCTTGATCATGGAGCAACAGTCGATTATTGCTCAGAAGCAGAAGTTCGCCAGAAAATTCGAAGAGAGAATGGCAGAGGTTGAAAAGGTACGCAATCCAGTTGGTTTTCTTACTCGCCGAGGGCCAGTAGAATCGCACCTAGGCTGTGTCGAAACCGAGTTCTTCAAAAATTGTGAAGATACGCAATGATTCCGATCTCTCCGCGGGCACATACTCGGTGAAGTCGAAAACGGAACAGTTTGAAGGCGAAGAAGTGAGTTTAACAATGTGGATATGATCGATGATTTCTTTTAAATCGCACCCAGGCAGTCAATTCCGTCTATACTCAGACACTCGCGCCGGCCGAGCCGCCCGCCAATGCCGGCCGAGCGGCCACCGGAAAACCGGCCCGGCCGGTTTTGGATGCACCGCTCGGCCGGAGATCGCCCGCCGCTCGGCCGGAAGGCTTCAATTCACGTTAGCGTTGTTGGATCTATATTCGGAATCCGACCTTAGCCATAGTACCTGAACGAGAACAAACACCACCCGTGCAAGAAATTTTTTAAAATTCTGCCTCTGATAAGCCTCCTTTTATTTGCAGGGATTCGAACCTACCTCACCATCATTCTTCATTGATTGATAGTCCACTGCGTAACCCACTCGGCCATCCGTACTGCTATGCTGGGGCTCTATCACTCCAGTAATAGCATCATTTTCTGTGAGCTCATCATTTTACCGGTATGCTGGGCGACATGCTGAGCTTGTGGAAACCTACCGTGCCTGGTTTGGGGTTCACTTCGGGGTGTGCAAGTCTGACCAGTTTACTATGAGCATCTAAGGGTTTACAATGAGTCCTTGAGTCTTGATTCGTATGTTAATGCGTACAGAGTTAATAACTTCTTGATCCGTGGATTTGAGCCTAAGGGATGTCTACACTGTATGGAGATGATGCTGATATGTTTAGAGCAGAGATGAGCTCGGAGAGCTACAGATGTTTCAAACTTGCCCACACTATGATGATACTTTCCCATGTTATAATTTCACCACTGTATGGGTAAGTTTGCTATTCCATTCATGTTCTCAACTGGATCTACATTACGTCCGAGTGAGAATGGAGGGGTATTCATGGATGCTCAGCGCTGCTTTATCCCATACACTCTTTGTACGACGTCTTCACACAACTAGGCGCCGGTAAACACTCCTCTCCCATATTTACAATGCTGTTGGGTGATGTTTTACTCACTTCCGTTCACCAGCGTACCCCTGACATATCAGCGGATCCGTTTTGAGAGCTAGCCCTCACTATTCGGTACCACAAAGCTAGGCAAGCACTACTGGACTCGTTACGCTGTGTGGTTCGAACCCTCTGGCGTAACTGTACATTGCATTGATCAGTAGTCCCTTCCCGCAACTACTGGTGTTAACAGAACCTCTAATCACAAAAATTATCCGCACGCCGCTCAACCGGTCCGCCTGAAATCGCGCGCCGCTCGGCCGGTAATTGAGCCAGCATTTAAATTTATGCGCGCCGCTCGGCCGGTCTCTCAAAGTCGCTCGCCGCTCGGCCGGATTTGGCGAGCCGTCCGGCCGGTCACTCGACTTCGCCCGGCCCTCGGCCGGTGCGAGTGCCTGAGTATGTATATGTTCAAGAAGAAATACAAAAAGGATCTGAAGAACTAAAATCAAGTCACATCCTGACTGTACCACAAAGAACCCAGAGAATCAGTTCCACTCATGAAGAGCGCTCAGTGGGCGGGAGTGGGAGAGGGAGGAGGGCGCATGAAAAAAGTGGACTTTGGGGATCTGGATGGAAAATAAAAATAACAAAGCTATCAATTATAATAACAAAGAATTAATAATCATCATTATGAAAGATATTTATAGAAATAAACAGGTAGAAATAAGCTGATACAAAGTTTTTATTTGCTTTGTAACTTCAGATGATCAGCAAATACATTACGTTGAATTCTGTTCCATGTTTTGGTAATCGTAGCCCTCAGGAGCATAGGGCTTACGTGAGAGGTAGTGCATGCCCAAATCTCCAAAAATATTCATGTGGATCTGGGAAGGTTAAGCTCCTTAAGGTGTAGAGGAATGTCGACGTTGATTATTCGTATCGCTTCGGTGCTTTTCTCGGCACCCTCGTGACATCGTTTAAAATAGAGGACCCCATATCGAGTGGAAGCGATTTTTTTGTGTTTGCCAAATTACTGTCCAAGTTTTCGATAAAAACATATTACAATTTTTCGTTGATTACAGCTAATTATTTCGAATGTTTGAATTAGACTTCAAGCCAAAAGTATGGTTCTTTCTGAAGCCACATCAGTACAAACGTTCAAGCAAATGTTATCACTCAGAAGAAAATTTGTAATAATGAAACCCAAAATTATACCTCATTCAAAGATTCTTCTGTACTGCTTCACCGTACTTTTGTTCCTCTTTGAAGCTTGAGGTTTTCCCGTGTAGGAAAACGTTCGGGCAAGCCACGTATCGTGACTTTACTTTTGAGTGCCTCGAAGAAGTATATTCTAGGTAATGAAGGTAAAATTGAAAACAAACCGGACTACGCGTGTTGAGGTTGCAAGGAACTGGGCTAAGAAATAAAATATTGACTGCTTCCGATCTGTTCTGTTTTCATTGTTACTCCGGAAATTTTTCAAACCACCCTCATACATGGTTATCGAAAGTTAGCAAGTTAACGCTGCATAGTAAATAAAATTAAAATTTCACTGGATATTTTCACGTTCTGAAATGCATCCTCTGATGTCTAACATCTTAGGTTTCTAAAAAAAAACTAAAAAAGACGGAGTCAATAGATCTCAATCTCACACTAGGAACTCTCTATTTTCAGGGCTACGAAGATGCGGATTTCGAAAGCGAAGAGGAGGCATCAAATGGCAAGAAAAGGTCTGGCAGCACTTCTTCTTCTTCATCATCATCGTCGTCATCGAGCACGAAACGTTCTGGAAGCAGCACTAGTTCCAATACATCGTCAAATCTTTCCAGAAGCTCGAAAGCTTCTTCAAAAGGAAGTCGAGGGAATGATCCAATCTAGGGTGCCAAAGCCTAGGCTCTGTTACATAGTTCGTCCGTGCTGTGAATTCCTGCCAATGTTATAGGTGCTGCCCACCCTTATGCTAAGGTCGATTGGTAGGCCTTGATAGTCCGTCCGAAATCGTTCTGTTTCACTTATTTGTTTCGCATCTTTGTTATATTTTCATGAATGCATGTTGGCAGATTCAAATAGGAACTGAAGTGGCATCCTTTATTGAGAGGAGAAACAAATTACTTTGTGGACTTCTGAAATCATCACCATTCAACACAAATAAAGAAATTTTGCTATGCACCTTACGTCATTCTATGATACATGATTCCATAACATATATCGTACAGACTTTCTCTTGCAGTGATTCCCGTATACACTCGCTAATCTCACGCAGCTTCGAAGTTGCTCCCAGAATTCGGTCCTGAAGAAAGCAGAACAGATAGATACAATATCGCTTGTTGTACCGCTTACATATAGCATCATCTGCAATCCAGGAGAATATTATTCCCATTGGAACACCATCATGATTTATTACGGGCTTAGTCTCTCTCGCACTCCCTCACTCTCTCCCCCTTTTTTTGTCACGAAACTCATTCGCCTCGTTTAAAAGGAACAGTACGGCGGTTATCGTACACCAATCATATCTTCATTTGCTTCACCATTCCTCAACGAGTCCCTAGTTTTGAAGCGAAATGCTGGAACACGACATGGGTTGTGGTAGAGGTGCATCGGCGTCCAAAGGTCATAAAACGCTGGAAGACAGGTGCAAAGCTGTGAAAGGAGTGCGCGGACGTGTAAAAGTGAGCAAGCAATTTCATCGAAAATTCTAAAGCAAATGAACAATCTCGGTCATTGTGTCTCTTATTGTCTCTTTTCTTTTCTTTTTCTTTCCTGTCTTAAGCAACAGAACAACTTTTTACCAATGTGCATATCGAAGAGGTTTTCCGCCTGTTTTCAACTATAGAAATGATCAAGCCCACATGTTCTCCGTTGACAAGTACAACAACCAGAAGAACTTCCAGTTTTTAGTTCGCAGGGTTTTTCTCCTTACTATATTTTTTTCATTTCCAGTTGCACTTGCTTTTCCTTCTCGCTGCTAGGTTGCTTATAAACAGGTTTTCTGTGCAGTTTTGCACGGCTAGGCCTGTTCGCCAAGATAATAACAGTCAGGCAGTGGGAAAGTTAAATATTATGACAAAGAACGAAGTCATCTGCTCAGGCAATGACTACAGCCTAGTCACCAAGTGAGCATGCACAGTTGTGAATGTGTTTTAAGTGTCGTTGCTTGAAAAGTGAACTCTTCAAATCAAGTGGTAAAACTTATTTGAGAAAAAGATACGTACCTGGTTAGAGGATAAATGTTTGAAAGCACTTCTGCGATTTGAAGGAGCAAAACGGTAACAAAAGAGAGTGCTGTGGTTCTGGAAAATTTAGTTGCACTGGGTTCTGCAGAATAACAATTATGAATACAAAATTAGTAAAGGTACATCAAAAGCAATAATATAACTTGTTTCTCACGGAAACGTTATTCAGGAACCACTTCATTCATCAAGTCGGTGCAATCCTATCTGTCTCAGAGACATGTATACCTTACATTATGCTCACTGTTTAAACTTGTTTACGCTACACTCCGACATTAATTCGAGGGAACTACCGCGTTTTGAGAAGCATCGGCTCACTTCTTGACTCACAGCATAAGGTGACCTGAGTGTAGTCATTTTATGCTCTCTGTTTACTGTATGATAAGACCATCCCAGTCAACAGAAGGTCACAAGTCACAGACACACGTTTACTATAAATAGGTGGAGGTGCTCCACCTACTTTTTTGTCTGTGCTCTATGATACTACTACTTGTCTTCGCTGTTTCACTCATTGCTGCCATTATAAGGTAGAGTCTTTTTCTTTGATAGATATCTTTTTTCATACATCGCCTTTAATAATAATTCGGAAAAATAATGTGCCTTCGTTCCTTTTTGAGTAATTTGTTAATGTTTTCTGTGCTGCCAATCCTCAATTCTCGACCACTTCTGAAAATTTCTTTTCTAAAAAAAGTGCTAAGCATGTTATAACATGGATTTCAGAGCTGGGTGTCAATAAAAGCTCATGCAGATTTTTTTGGACTGTTGCAGTTTTTTCTTTCGTTAGAAAATTTGAAATTGGACAGTGCGTTCGATACCCTTATGTCCACAAATCATTTCGTTCGGAAGCAGGAAGGCTTGGATTTGTGCGATGATAAGAGGAGTGTCATTAGCGGATGACAGCGATCTTCTGCGAATCTACCAGGGTGTTGCGGCAATTTTAAAACCATTCAATTTGCTACATCTTCTAAAATGAGAACTGAAATCACACTCCACACTTTTGAAAGGCGATTTCAGTGTGCTCCAGATCACCAACCTGCCTTTGTCACAAGTTTGCATCTGCAGTTAGGAAAAAAAAATGATTCGCGGCCAGGGAAAGGCCTGAACAATAAGAAGAATGAAGGAGAACCTCGATGTCTTCCTCGTCAGTTTTTGCTTGCTCAGGCACTCGCACCGGCCGAGGGCCGGCCGAATTCTAGTGACCGGCCGGGCGGCTCGCCAAATTCGGCCGAGCGGCGGGCGATTTTGAGAAACAGGCTGGGCGGCGCGCCTAAATTTAAATTTCGGCCGAATTACCGGCCGAGCGGCGCGCGAATTCAGGCGTACCGGCTGAGCGGCGCGCTGATAATACCTGTGATTGAAGGTACTAGTAGTTACGGGAAGG
>JARK01000175.1:51979-65791 GCA_000688135.1 Ancylostoma ceylanicum | reverse complement strand
CCCCCCCCCTGCGTCCGCCACTGCATGTTACATAACGGCACCACACCCTCCTGCGTCCGCCACTGGTTCACAGACTCCTCATCACTGGCATCTGTTCTTCTAGCTGTTTTATGTAGCACACTGGTCAAAAATTTCAATTTTGCAAGTTTCCTTCAGAGTTGATTCATCGCCGATATTACACATCTCGTTAAATAAAACCAAACCATTCGCAGAAGCACGTATGTGCACGTATGTAATACCAACATCAAGCTGCTACCTCCTTGACCGGAGGGTCTGAAAATGGCACAAAAATGAGCCGTTTCTCACAAGAAGGCGGAAATAAATCTGTGATGCTCCCTTCGTTACAGAACAGTATCTCTACACAGGGCTTCACTCAAAATAAAATCATACTCTAATCTTTTCTTAATCTATTCAAAGTTCAGACTTATTCAGGCAATGTCTGCTCAAAATTCCGCTGAAGCTCTCAGCATAACACATCTTAACGGAAGATGTCCGCTACTGCATTCTGTATGTGTAATAGACGCTCAAAGTATATAATAAATTGATAGACTAACGTATGTTGCCTCAGTTTCTATACTTCTGTTTGCATCCCAAACAAAATTAGCTCACCTTTAATCTTCGCATCAGTTCTCCTTAAGAGAACTTTGATTTGAAGTGCCAAATTTAGCAGAACATTTTTTCTGTTGGAAAAAATGAACGAAAATTATCTGTCAAAGACGTAAACAGGTATAAGAAGTCACGCAGGAGTTGCCTATTAAAATACACGGGGTGTTAAGAGTGGCGTTTTTCCACTTTTTCCAGAGAGAATCTCAGCCTGATCTGGAGAAAAAGCTGTATAAATACCGACAGGCAACTTCACCGTCGTTGCAGGTACTACCAATGGCAGCTCGATTACTGGAAGCGTCGAGGTATTCCGGGCCCTCCAGGAACAATTTTTGTCGGCAACATGCATTCTCTCACAGACAGGGCGAAACCCATAGGTCTCGTAGTAAGAGAATGGACAAAGGTAAAGGTTGATAGGCGTTGTTTTCTTCCGCACATAGATCAAATAATTGGATGTTTTCTTGCAGGTATACGGCAAAGTATACGGAATCCAAGAGGGACTACGAAGGACTTTAGTCGTGAGCGATGTCGAGATGATCAAAGAACTGTTCATGAGGAAGTTCGAATACTTCTACGGTCGTAAGGTAACTGATTGGACATCCACCCTTTACTCGAACTTTTCTGAAGTATTTCTAATGTAGGTAATTGCATAAACACATTTCTTAGAAACATGCTCATAAATATGTTACTTTTGCACTGAGCAAAACAACTTACAATTATTGAATTTCTGTAAGTGAGAAATTAGCTATTTTGTCGCAGTAAAGAAAAATTCCATTAAATTCCAGGAAATCTTCTACTGTCTGAGCTTATGGACCATCTTTTCTATAAAAGTTGTTGAGATTGGTAAACAAATTGTATACATATTGTTGGAAAAATAGATATAGTAACCACTGTAATTTTTTTTCCACAGAAAACGAAAAAAACGCGAATTCGCTTTTTCATTCCCTTTCACAGCTTACCCTTGTCAGTTCGTATCCAGAAGTCCTACAAACCAGTCGATTCGCAGTCCACTAAGCTACCTAAATTTTTTCTTGAAATTTCACTAGAAAATTATCGGTAACGTGCGGATTATGCCAAAAAAGCATTGAAACACAAATTCTTCGGGAATCTAGTGGTGATAGTCAACATCTTGGTACCTCATTCAGCTATGTTTTAGATAGTTCCGAACTTCCAAAAAATTTTGCCAGTATTCTTTTTTCGCAGAAAGAGACGAGGTGTGTTTAGTTAGGGAATTTCATGAGAACTTTCCCTAATAATATGCTCGTCCGATGTGCTGTTCAAGTGGTAGCAACATAGAATGGATGCAAATAGCACTTTCAAGACAAAAAAAACACTACTTTTTTTCAAAGTGATTAAATCTTAAACCAGTTGCAGATAAAAGATTGAATTTTCAAACATTCCAAGTATGTTCCGTCACTTTTCAACTGTGATCAAATACAAAGTGACTGAATTTCTTTCTTGAGGTAATAAGTCATTTCCTAACCATAACGCAAGGAAATTAACGATGTAAAACAAAGTTATGCGAGCGTCTTCAATGATGGAGAAGTTATTTGTATTCAGTGTAGTACGAGAGCTTCTTCAACCGTTTACTTGATAAGCTTTCGGCGCCTAGCGCCTTCGTCAGATCTTAATAAAATTTCTACAATACATGCAACACGTCAAACAATGTAAGTGGTGGCTGATTTTACCCACTGTACTCGCACAAGAGGGGAGGAAAGGGATCGTCTCAGGACCACAGTGGCTATTTAAAAGCTCATGATACTGTAATCCTATCATTGCTCGTTCTCTTGCCTAGTGATCGGTCAAGCAATAAACTTCAGAGCGTCCAAATATTATATTTTAAATAACCACTGTGGTCCTGAGACGATCCCTTTTCTCCCCTCTTGTCAGCGAGTGCGGTGGGTAAAATCAACCACCACTTACATTGTTTGACGTGTTGCATGTATTGTAGAAATTTCATTAAGATCTGACGAAGGCGCTAGGCGCCGAAAGCTTATCAAGTAAACGGTTGAAGAAGCTCTCGTACTACACTGAATACAAATAATCATCAAATGAGGCTTCGAGACGGCAGCATCATAAAATGATGGAGAAGTGTTTACTATCAAGACCTCACTTTCTAGACCAACGCTATTGTTGGAGATGTTGAGAAAGATTCTCGTGTGCACCTGTTTGAATCACAAGGGGTGCGGTGGAAGCGTCTGAGAGCCATCTCGAGCCCCGCGTTCTCCTCTGGCTCACTCAAAAAGGTAGCTCCGCTTTTTCGAATTGAAATGAGAAAGGCATTCACTGCTTTGCTCTTCCACTTGTCATCAAAGTTTCATTACTACTGTACTAAGAGATAAAAAATTCTTGTTCTAACATCAGAATCTAATTGAAGATCCGACCTACCGTGGAGGATTCAACTTTAGCCCTCATGGAGCTGTTCGATGAGCGTGCAGGCCAACAAGCATTCAACATATTCACGTACGTTGTTTGCCGAAAGTGCTTGGAAGAACCTGCGGTAAAGCAGTGTTTCTCAGATACTACAAAGAGTTCACAATGGACGTCATATGTCGCATTGCAATGGGACAGAAGGGCTCAAAGATGTTCACAGACGACAAGGTGGACCGTATAGACAAGGTAAGTATATAGAGCAAAGACGCGACTAACTGGCTGGAATATGTGACCCATATGGTCAGAAAAGTTGACTACCCAGTGGATTGAAGAGTACAGTTCGTAGAGAAAGCTTACTGGCAAATGAAAAGATCCGGCATGGGGGTGGGCTGCTCTCGTAGTATGGGCCGCACCGTAGCGCAAAACCACTGGAGCACAAATGTAGCGGATTTTACCGCGACGCAAGAAGATATCTTCCGTGTTACCAAAACAGCCTGTGCTAAGATTCATGAACGTAAACCAAGCGAAACCAGATTAGCAAACCGATTTTTGTGCCCTGTCTCAACGTTACATAGTCTATGGGATAACCAATCACGCTAGCCGTCGTTGGTTTGCATGGTTAGCGTTTCATGAATCCCAGCTCTGGCTGTCCTCATCTGGATGTGCCGGCTGCAACTAATGAATAGCTACTATGGTTAATGTGTTGTTCGGAAATTAATGCAAGATCTCAACCTGTGTCTCTCAAGCGGCTTATGCCACAATCAGCTCTGGAGAAGTCCATTAATTTCTATTGCTCCAAAATCTGGAGTTGTGGAATCGATGAATTCATCCGAGGATTTCTTGTCCAGGAAGGTGCCGAGAAGCTTGAAGAAGCAACATTCGATGGGGGACAGGTTAGGCGAGTTTGGATGAAGAAGAGTTTTGGAGTTCAGCTCGTTCAACTTTCACAGCACCAGTTGTGCAACATATAGCGGAGCCTTATCGTAACGAAAACTTCATATGTGTACTGACCACGCATGTGTACTGATGAATCTCGTATATATGCGCTAACCTTCTGGTGTATTCCACCAAGTTTCCTGGATTTCTTTCGAAGATTCCTTTGCCGTAATTGACTCATCAGGATTGTAGAAATCAATATGGCAGTAAACCACCAGTCTGTCAGGTCATGTCTCTCTTCTTGTGAAATTTCGGGTTGGGAAATGCGGTGTGGAGTTTGAGCGCTGTCGAATTACTGAGCCGGTCATTACCGGCTGCTGAAGAGGACCAACTTTTTGTCGCAAATCACAATATTTTGAGGAACAGATCCGATCCTTCTTGTTGCCCAAAAGGACTGCTGATGACACTTCGTAACTTTTTTTTGGTTTTCGCTCTATTTGTGAGGTGTCCATATGTCGAGATTCTTCGACTTTCCAATCTATTTGAGATGCTCCGCAACAGTTCAGGTGTTTACTCCAATCTTTTTGCAAGCCCTCGAACGGTTGCATATGTGCTTTTCTTCCACCAACCTCTTCATTTGTAGTCGTTGACAACAGGGTTTCCTAAACTTGTTCACCTTCATGATCGAATTCTCCCTGGCAGTGATAAATTTTCCTTGGAGGAGCCAACCTTCTACTGTGACTTAGCTGGTATTTATTTATTTATTTGTACGTGGTTGACCACGCGTAAAACAGGAATTCGTGTGAAAGAAAAAAAACAGGAACAAAACACAATTGTTTTTGTTTGCTTTTGTTCATTTGTTTGCTCCCAGCGGCATTAATGTTCCGAGCCGTTTATGCCGCACTGGGTCCGAGTTTGGAAACGTAGAAGTATTATAAAATTAGTCACAAATGCAGTTTGACCCCTCCATAGCTAAACTGTAACAATGAAATAGGCTTTGCATTATAACAGCGCTGCTTGCTTTTAACAATGTCGCCAAAATATGCCCAGAGAAATCAAATAAAAAATCCTTCATTAACTTCCGAACAATTTAATATGTTGATCATTTGTTAGTGGTCCATCAGTTAGCTCAATCGCGAAATTTTGTAAATTCCTTCAGATATTCGGTCGGAGTTTCCGTCAACCCGTGTTCTATCTAGCCTCCATCTTCCCCGGTAGTCGACTATATCTGAGGTAAGCAAAAGAAGGTAAAGAAAAGGCCCACCAAGTAAATATATTACAGGGTGACAACAAAGTCTTTGGCCATACTTTGCAACTCACAAAAATTCCTGTAGGTTAGACAAGGGAACCAAAATTTAGTATGAGTTTACCCAATGCATGAGCTCCAAAAACCACTATTAATATTTTGAGCAAACCTCCAGCCTTTCTGATACAGGCCTCAAAACCCTCACGAGCCGCATAACCTGAAGCCCGCACCTCCTCAGGGTTTTACCGATAGGTCCCATAATTTTATAAAAGCAAGGTAAAGGGGTGTGCTATAAAGCAAGTATACAGGTATATCCATATATGTTGGAATCACGAAGTATGAGGAATATTTCGTGAATGTGTCATGTTCACCAAAATGACCTCACAACAAATGTCTTATGATTTTTTCTTCAAAAGCAGTTACAAAGTTGCTTTAAAAGGTCCCTTTCATGCATATAATGTGCGGTTGGGACTTAGCGAAAAACACAATCACGGATTCCTCCATCGATACTTTGAGCACTGACTTCACCCCTGTGTTTTCGCGAAAACTGCAACAAATGAACACTTTGTGGTATTTGCTCCAAAGAAGGACTACAAAAGGAAGTATTGCTAGCAATAAAACTGCCTTCATTTAAGGTCGCTTTTATAAAATTATTGCCTTTCAATGTGTTCTCTACCAAAATTTTCTGGCAAGAAATCATGGCAGACCTCATCCGGCGGCCACGCTGATGCCGAGCACACCACTTTCAGGACTAAATACCCTCCAGCTGCCGACATCTTTGCCGTAGGAACCTGTACTTTTGGTGGAATACAGAAGACACTTTGGGCATCATTCCCAATATTTTTCATGTCGGTCCTCTCTTGCAGCAGAGGGTTACACCAACTAAAGTGGAGAAATGTTGACATTTTGAACAATTCCTTTCAGAAATTACCTTAGCCAATACTATAATTCAGAAGGCGTAGGAGATGCTCAATTTTGAATAAATCTAAAGCGCTTCAATAGTTTTTCTGCTAAAAGTGAGCAGAGGATGGTAGAGTTAGAACTTTCTACCACGCTCTGTAGGAAATGAGCAACCGCACCTTCGCCCTAGTTTACTTCCTGATGCTGCCATTTTACTCAAAGGCTTTGACACTGTGTCAAATACTAAAGATATGCTGGTAGTAACATATGGAATACAACCAACACCATTGCCCCTAATTGTCTGCCGAAGTTGCCAGGGAGAATTTCTGTAAGTTTTGGCCAAAAACTTTGTTGTCACCCTGTAGAGCAGCTGAACAAATCAGCGACCCAACATCCTTAGCAGCACTTAATATAGCCGCAGAAGTCTTAGTAAAACAGATTCATAATTTCCAGACAGATATTCATGGCATCATCCAAGCTGAGGCAGAGTTCAGTGCCAGGCATTTTCAAGCAAATCTACAACACTATCGATGACAGGATAAAGAAAAGGGTGGGTTCTTTAGAATATCGTAAAAATTATGTAGGAGATGCGAGCACGCATTCAGGAACAAACTGTCGTTGGAGAAGAAACGCAGGAGCCAACTGACTTCATAGATCTCTTCTTGGATGCGCGGGCGGAGCAGGACTTCGACAACCACGCCGAATTCACCAAAATGGGTGTTCATGTATGTACATCCGTCTGCAAGCAATAGTGCACCTTTAGTGCTGAGAATGCTTAATGTTTAGAAAGCATGACATTACTCCGAAGCTCTCAAGCGCCAAAACGATCTTTTTACGTTTTTGTAACGTTTCAGGTGACAAAGCAGTTGACCAGGGAAGAGATTGCTGCTCAGTGTTTCATATTCCTCCTGGCTGGTTTCGACACTACTGCCAATTCACTAGCATATATCACCTATTTGCTGGCAAAAAATCCTGACATCCAGCGAAATCTGCAGGAGGAGATCGATCAATACTGTGACCTTGAAGTGAGTTAAACATAAAAACTTCATTTTTGTCATGTCATAATAACGTGGTTAGAAGGGTGCCGCTCACTTGTTCGCGACGACAGTCACAACTGGTGTGGGTTTTCCGAAAAAATGGTGGATATAGGGTGCGGCTATCTTCCGTTGTTAGAGTTTTCGAGGTAAAAAGCTGGAGAGTGGGTTGAAACTAGCTAGGGTGGAAGGAGAGACTTGGCGGTCTAAAACAGATAAAAACTGTGGGCCACTTTTAGGTCGCCGAAGAAACGGTTATGTCTAAAAGTCAGGCAAAATAATAAATGAATATATCCGCAAATAACCTGATCAGGCTCAACCCAGTATTTATTTATTTATCCATATGCACTCAATGTACTCCATTAAAATGAAACACAGCGCATATGAATAAATAAATGAATATTGCGTTGAGCCTGATCAGGTTATTTGTGGATATATTCATCTATTATTTTGCATAGTAGTATGAAGTTGCTTCATGAATACGACCTTACCCCAAAAGGCTCATTGCAGACGATCAGCTACGAAACGTTGGCATCCATGAAATACCTCGACTGTTCAGTCAAGGAAGGGCTTCGAATGTACCCAACTGCCAACATGTAAGTACTACTAACAAGTTACAGAAATATTCATCAAGTGAATGATGCTGCAGCTTCCGAGGAATTGGCCCCTCCCCCCTCCAAGAACAAGAAATCTTGGATCCGGAGCTGGAACATTGCACCGGTGGAGCAACCGAGCTCTGTGACTGGAGCAGGAATTGGCCAACCTATGAGCTCTTCTGCGCCGCCCATTTCCCTACAATGCTTCACCCATCCAAACTCCTGACTTTGAGTTGTATGAGGTGACGAAAAGTAATGTAGTTTTATTATAGTGCAAATTCGCGTCGCTGCATGAAATCTACAACACTCGGAGAAGTCGAGGTTCACGAAGGTGAATATGTGTTGGCCGACACGTTCACCCTTCACTACGATCCTGAAATCTGGGGACAAGACGCTAATGAGTTTCGTCCAGAGAGGTAAAGTCATTCTCGCCCATGTGCATTAGGAGTGAGGCTGTGTCCATACTCCACCGCGAGACAATGACATCGCGGCTGCGACTACATACATAGGTGACGTAGTGAGTAGTGAAGTTATCTAGGTGGTAGGCTGAGCGGCTGAGACAGCTGGAGGAAAAACGTAAAACAACAAAATCATCTGCAAGCAGAAGGCGTGCAAATCTACCCCACTGCTTGGTTTTCGAAAAGAATAGCATAAACTGCACGTGACAGAGATCCACAACGTAACNAGGTCGCTGCTAGAAATTAGCGATACTTGTAAAAAGAACACTGGAAACCGTTTTAAAAACGCGCCTTTTTTAAGGCTAGATTCTTGGGACGAAAGAAAGCTTAATCTTGCATGGATAGGAATAAACTTTGTACACATTCAATTGGCAGCAAATTATACAGTGATGTCGAGTGATAATGAAGATCTAGTGATGTGACAGAAAGTCCAAAAGAAGAGAGCATAACGAGGTAGGAGATAACAAATAAGGAAGCATTCAAGGAACCAAAACCCTACTATGACATGAACAGTCCCTAGAACCACAAAGAAAGATGCATAAATCAAGATGCATAATTTAATTCTCCTCCCGATTGAACTTTTATCTTCATAGGGATGCTCATGACTCATTGTGGATTCATGAAGAGTTAATCACGTAAACCAACGATTCTTAGCGTGATTGGTTATCTTATGCGGTGTTAGGAGACGCAGGATGCAAAAATTGGTTAGCTAACATGGTTTTGTTTGGCACTGCTTTCATGAATCCAAGAAGTTACCACAATGCGACCGCAGTAAACGAGCTCCACCACTCAGGGCCAATTTTCGACTAGTTTGTATGTGCGCGGCGGCCGCCCAGCGATGCAACCAATAGACGCAGCCGGCCTATCCAATATACTCTTAGCTCCAGTGCGTTAAACGACAACGAAGGAGAGTTGACTGCATATTGTCCGAGTCAGCACATCAGCACACCGGTCATAAATGCAAATGCAGTCTTTAAACCACTCATTCTTTCAGGTGGATGAGTGCAGACCGGCCAGTAGCTGCCTGGTTATCATTTGGTTTGGGTCCTCGGCAGTGCATTGGAATGAGATTGGCGCAAATGGAAGAAAAGCTCGTTCTTGCTCACCTACTCAAACGATACGATATTGTAGCTACGGATGATACAGAAGATGAGCTTACTCTGAGAGGCTCCATGACCGTAGCACCAACCTCTGTCACTGTACAGCTCAGACGTAGAAAATTGGTATCATAGCATTACAGAAACAATTGACTTCTGGCACGATATCTCAGCTGTGAATTCTTCATATCTTCACTATTTCCGCCATATTACAAAGGCCTATGACGAGTTGTTCGTGGCGGTGCAGAGTGCCGTCAATCCCTTACACTCTATGTATACGTTTCACATGTACTGCACCCCCCCTACCTCTCACCATTCTCGTGGTTTTGGACGGTACACAGTTTTTCTCAGGTCCCTCCACATAATCAATCGTCGTCATTTAATCGATGTCGCTTGCGTTAAACCGTGTGAACCTTGTTCAATCAGTGCTTTTGTTAAGGAAATAGAGATTTATGATTTGTAACCAACCACATATAAATAATTAGTGAAAATAACACGTGCGAGATGAAACACACGTAAGCTATGTGAGGTCGCTGCTAGAAATTAGCGATACTTGTAAAAAGAACACTGGAAACCGTTTTAAAAACGCGCCTTTTTTAAGGCTAGATTCTCGGGACGAAAGAAAGCTTAATCTTGCATGAATAGGAATAAACTTTGTACACATTCAATTGGCAGCAAATTATACAGTGATGTCGAGTGATAATGAAGATCTAGTGATGTGACAGAAAGTCCAAAAGAAGAGAGCATAACGAGGTAGGAGATAACAAATAAGGAAGCATTCAAGGAACCAAAACCCTACTATGACGTGAACAGTCCCTAGAACCACAAAGAAAGATGCATAAATCATTGCTTAGATCCTAGAAAAAAATCAAAAAGCACTATAATACCAAATCAAATGTATTACTCTATGACACAATCAAATTTACCGATGGCAACTCAGCCGCAATCTTTCGAGTTTTCCGTAACCCTGAAAAGTGTTAAATTCGTACAAAGTGAACAAAACAATCACGAAAACAACATACCGTTGGTAGTTTTCCGGACTTCACTTTTTGGTGACGATCCGCTGTCGGAAATTTTCTCTAACGGCTGAAACAACTCAATTTGAGGCTCAATTTTCATAGAATGCGTGAGAAAAATTTGTTGAGTGCCAAAGCGCATATATCTGGGATTCCTCTCGATCAAACACAGCACGAAAAATAAGCCAGCTAGAAGAGTTTGCAATTTGCAGTCCATGCAATCAATTGCAGATTTAAAAACAAGACCTTTACTTCCATACAACCCCTCCCCTTGGGTGCTTTCCGGAAACCACTAACCCTAGCCTTGTGAACAATAATTTCCACATTATCGAAAGATCAACTATCCAGAATTACCTCTCCATTCAAGAGCGCTCTCTTCAACTTTGCGTCGTCCATGTTGTTTGAAGTAGGCTCTGAAATGCACAACCTTAACAGTAGCACAATGACTATTTCTGAAACTTGCGAATTAAGAAACATTTGGAGGTCAGATGGCAACCGCGAAGAAAAAAAAACTAAAAATGCACCTTTAGAACCATTTAGAACCTTGCAACCTCGATTTGCGGGGCGGTGAAGCTGCGATCGCAAAACTTGACTTGGCTGAATATACGAGTATGAAACTCCATTACACAGAATCTTGGGGAATTCATTATCTACCTCCACTTTCGAGGGCAGCGAACTTCTCCTAAACGTCACGGTCGGCATACTCTTTCTTCCATTTACAGTAGCCTTTTGATCCTTCCTTGGACTTCTTGAGAGAGGTGGTGTAGAGGAAGCTGGCGTAGATTGGCGACTCCGAACGCCAGATTTCTTCTTCTCAGGTGAATCGAGAGAAGAAACAGCCTTTCGTTTTTGTTTCTTCTTCTTTGGTTTTTGAACATCATTCGACGAAACATCGGACTCCGCCTTTTCGTGCGCTAAATTCAGGATTGCCATAAGACGAAACTACGTGGGCAAGAAAGTTTGACGAGAAGCGGAAATAAAGGCTGACCTATAGAACCCAACGTGCCAGTACAGTTTGGAGCTCCACATTTGCAGTCAGGCAAAGGGCAACCAATGTTGTACTGAGTCATCTGATAGTTGAAACAAAGCTCGGTTCCTGAAACTTTCCGGCAATAGCTTCCAACTTCAATAGAATTCCATTTTCTATAGGGATGGTAATAAGCATCTTGAATTGTCAACTTCTATTCGATGTATTGTATGAAATTACGAAATACCGTAATCACGTTACAGAAGTAATGGTAATATCTGGGCGCAGACTTGGTCGTTCAAACTTAATACAGCCCATAGTGAACTTCTAAAACTACTACAATAATCTATAGTCTGTTATCTCATGGAGTGCCTATAGGGGGAATTTGTCTGCAGTCGTATTAGCCGGCAGATCGGCAGGTTTGATCGGAAGCAGTAGTGGAACATCTACGGGGAAGGGATCATGCCAACGGTGTGAAAAATATGTCGAACCAGCAAATCGCTTGGCCAATAGCGCTACGGTCGTAATTGCAGACAAAGTCCTCCCAAGGGCACTCCCTGAGTTAACAGACCATACATCATCTGATAAAAAAAGTAGCACCCTTCTATCTCTAAGAATGGAAATAAGAATCTGGAGAACTAACCTGCAGGCACGTCCTCTATGGTGCATATTGTGATACGTTTGTCGTACTGCAAAACCGATATTTCTCTCACTTGACTAATGCTTCAAATAGAAAAAATGCAACTACCTTCACAGTAACACCATTCGGTCGTTTGGTTCTGCTCACGACGACATATACAGTCTCAACTTTGCAATTCGGACTGCATGAGTGGTTCAGGAACCCAAAAAATGGACAAACATTAGAAATATTTTACGAAAGTTAAGATCAAAGTTCCAAGAAATAAAGGCCATTTGTAGTGTTCCTACTGGGCTCCCTCTAGACTTCACGAGGCTTTTGAAACAAAAGAAGAGTGCATAGAATTTGATAAATACAAATAGCTAGAAATTAGACTTTCAAACAAGCTCGAAAGGTCTTGAAGGCATCATCTACCAAAATCCTCGACTATATGTTGAACCTCCAACTGTGGCGCAGCGTATCACAAATATTAAACGAACAAGTAGAATTATGAATTATCTGCGAAGAAATCCAAATGGCAGTCGTGAANAACGAGCTCCACCACTCAGGGCCAATTTTCGACTAGTTTGTATGTGCGCGGCGGCCGCCCAGCGATGCAACCAATAGACGCAGCAGGCCTATCCAATATACTCTTAGCTCCAATGCGTTAAACGACAACGAAAGAGAGTTGACTGCACATTGTCTGAGTCAGCACACCGGTCATAAATGCAGATGCAGTCTTCAAACCACTCATTCTTCCAGGTGGATGGACGCAGACCGACCAGTGGCTGCTTGGTTATCGTTTGGTTTGGGTCCTCGGCAGTGCATTGGAATGAGACTGGCGCAAATGGAGGAAAAGCTCGTTCTTGCTCACCTACTCAAACGATACGATATCGTAGCCACAAACGATACAGAAGATGAGCTTACTCTGAGAGGCTCCATGACCGTAGCACCAACCTCTGTCAGCGTACAGCTCAGACGTAGAAAGTTGGTATCATAATATTATAGTAACGACTGACTCCTAACACGATATCTCAGCTGTGAATTCTTCATCTCATGTTGCCACCACATCACAAATACCTGCGACGAGTTGTTCGTGGCGGTGCACAGTGCCGTCATCCTCTTAGACGCCACAAGTTTCACATGTACTGCACTCCTGTACCGTTAACAATTTTCGTAGTACTACAAGCCCACAGTTTTTTTTTTCTCGTATGTCAATGGAAACCCTGCAGGGGGTACAATCAAGTACTTCTACATAACCAAAGGTCATCATATAATCCATGTCACATGCGTTGAACCTTGTGTACCTTCTTCAATCAGTGCTTTTGTTTAGGAAATAGAGATTTATGATTTGTAACCAACCACATATAAATAATTAGTGAAAATAACACGTGCGAGATGAAACACACGTAAGCTATGTGAGGTCGCTGCTAGAAATTAGCGATACTTGTAAAAAGAACACTGGAAACCGTTTTAAAAACGCGCCTTTTTTAAGGCTAGATTCTCGGGACGAAAGAAAGCTTAATCTTGCATGAATAGGAATAAACTTTGTACACATTCAATTGGCAGCAAATTATACAGTGATGTCGAGTGATAATGAAGATCTAGTGATGTGACAGAAAGTCCAAAAGAAGAGAGCATAACGAGGTAGGAGATAACAAATAAGGAAGCATTCAAGGAACCAAAACCCTACTATGACGTGAACAGTCCCTAGAACCACAAAGAAAGATGCATAAATCATTGCTTAGATCCTAGAAAAAAATCAAAAAGCACTATAATACCAAATCAAATGTATTACTCTATGACACAATCAAATTTACCGATGGCAACTCAGCCGCAATCTTTCGAGTTTTCCGTAACCCTGAAAAGTGTTAAATTCGTACAAAGTGAACAAAACAATCACGAAAACAACATACCGTTGGTAGTTTTCCGGACTTCACTTTTTGGTGACGATCCGCTGTCGGAAATTTTCTCTAACGGCTGAAACAACTCAATTTGAGGCTCAATTTTCATAGAATGCGTGAGAAAAA
>JARK01000175.1:38147-49336 GCA_000688135.1 Ancylostoma ceylanicum | reverse complement strand
TTTCTGCGTCCGCCACTGGCGCCAGCGTATACAAGTCCGGGCCATTTGCCCGAGCGCGGGTGACTGCCGCGTCGGGGGAGTCACGAGTTTCAGCGCAGTGCGCTAAATAACATGGAAAACAGCATGCCGATTTTAGGGACTTCTTGTGTATTCCGCGCTACTTCACTGTTTGATATGAGTTTTTGTTGCCTTAGAACCCAAAAATCCAACAAAATCTCAAACTCGAAAATTGAACGGGTGCTGCCCTTAACTTGTGTCGACTGGTCAGTATGTCTGGCGAGTCCAAGCTCCCTTAAATACTCGACACTTCTAAAACTTTCCAACCTTGCATCATTTCCCTTCTCTTTACAATCGATGATCCGTTGGGAATCCAGTGCCATCATGTAATGCTTCTCTTCGGCATTCCGATGAGCTGTTACTTCCGCTATCCTTCTGTTCTTTTCTTTGATACTGATCAATTCACCAGCATATTCAGCAATGAAAGAACCCTGAAAAATGCCCTTTACTATCAGTGAAAATGGCAAACATTGAGCATTGATGGCTCTTCTACTATTAAATTGCTTCTATGTACGACATAGAGTACAGCACTCCGCGTCATCGCCTGGATTTATATATCTTTTTTCTTTTCTAAATTGTATCGGTTTTGATACGTATCGATTTTGGATGACTCTTGCAGCAGCAACGCCATCGCTCTTCCTCCCGAAATAGAAGAGTACAGTGTTTTTGCAGTGCTTATTTTTCGCCGGGAGGAGCCGTAATCAGTAGGGCTCAATTTCTTTTCCTTTATTGCAAACCCGCCCTTGCAACTCGTGGTATAGCGAAAAAAAAAAACTTGGCGCAAAATTTGAGTGGACAATGTCTTCAACTGGAGCAGAGCATCATCTCATGTTTCCGATAATGATTACGCAAAACTTATGTGAGATCCCTGTTGATAAGAGCAGAGAATGAGGCTGCTTTAAATATTGCTTATATCAGAAAATCAAGCCCCACATCTCGAGTCACAGCTAGTAACCAGGCCCATTAATAGACATGCAGCCGTTCTGTAGAAGTTTTAATCCAGTTTTCAGAACGCATCCAAACACTGACTTCGAGAATCATCTGAGCAGTGAAGCTTTCCTTAAATATTTCGTGAACTTTGCAGGAAAACTGTCACAATCTGCATTTCCCAAGATGAATTTCAACTGTAAACTGCTCTGCGAAAGTCTCCGGCAAATCCGGTCATAACTCGGAAGTACTCTAAATCTTCTCCACTACAGGAAAGCCAAGACTAGTCTATAATTGACCAAACCAACAACTTATGGTTCCCTGTGTGCGAGATAGGATTACAGCTACAGGTATGCCTAAGGGAAACGGTCATGAGATAAGGGCAATTTATACTAGATGCATGCAACTGACGCGTGTGCGTCTGTACGGTAAAGAATGGGGGCCAGTCGCGTCGGAGTCGCAGCTCAGACGCACGCGTTTACGGCCTCGCGACGGTCGCGTGCACTTTTCGTTGAGAATTTCTTGCGGCATTGACCGGTCTTCACGGGGAATCTTTCAGATGCGTGCGTCTGACTAGTGTAAATTGCCCTATACCCGTTTTAAGTTTCAATTATAACAATAGCGGGATATATTCGTACAGATTTTAGTGTTGCGTTGCATCTGGAGTGCTTACTAGGCTTCAAGGCGATCCTATCGTAGCGATGGAAAGTGCTTCGTGTTAGACAACAGTCGTCATCATTCCCATCGTTGGTTCATTTTGATTCATTTTAAAGTAGCGCACCCGGAATGAACCCAGGAGCTTTCAGAATCCTATTACCTTGTTTATTGTTTATTCCAAAGCGGACCATTGTCAACCTTGTAATGACCTTGTAATGAAAATCCATCAGAAAAAAACAACTACGTTACTGAAGATAAACAACCTCTTTGTCAGAACACCTCTCAAGCCAAAATCGAGGAATTATTACATGATCAAGAAGTTTAACCAAATTCAATAACTAAAACGAACGAACCTTCGGGATATCTCTGATGGCAAATGCTCCCAACCCCTTACCGGGAGCCTCGCGGATCTCCACAGCAGGGTTTACTTCCTTACGCGATACTCCTCTGTTATTGCATCCACCTTCAACAGCTTCGCATGCCTGAATATCTACCAGTCATCATATATAATAATTGACTTTTTTTTCTTAATGATTCACTATTTTACCTGTTTCGCCTGTCTGTTTGAGTGTGCAAGAGCACCAGCTACTACCAAAGCAATCCAAAAACACCACCACGTTTACCACTTCGATTTATGTACAATAGTGTGCAAATTTTCAATTTTACGTTGACCTACAGGTGTTTCGGAGAAGAATCGGGGGCAAATTTGTTGGGTACATGGTGTACTCCACAGCAATACCAAGAAGAAAATGATTGAGAGAACAAAATGATAAAAGTTCCCTTATCTCATCACACAATTTGCGTTGGATAGCGTGGTTGCATAGGAGCAGCTGTATGAGAACTTCTAGGGACGAACGGTCTTGGCGAGTGTCGCTGTGAAAAATTTCATCACCCTTAGAGATAAGTGGAGGAGCACTATTGACGGAAAACAGCAATGATGAGAGGTTCATCAGCGAGTAGCTCAGAGGAGGGTGGTAGAAGTGGATCCACAGCTGCGTGGGGAAGTTCATGTAGACAGAAGCGGTGGAGACGTCGCGGTCCTGCAGTGGTGTGACGAGTGCGAAGGCGCCACATGGTGGGAAAGATATAGAGAAACTGACGGCGAAGGGGATAACTTCGTCCGGCGGTAAGAACAATGCAGAGGAAGTGATCTATAAATGCATGATGAGTGCGTCGGCTCTCAGAATTAGTGGGGAAGACGTCACTCGACGGGCACACACCTGTCGTATGGGTGCTTCGGCGCCGGGAAATGGGAAATATGCGGAAACTTGACTAAGAAAGGGACAAGAAGTTCCCGGCGCAATGCGAAGATGTTGTCACAGAACGCGAGCGAAACGAGCTCGAAAAAAAAGCTAGACAAACCAAGCTAGTAGCATTAAATCGAATGGTACATTACGATAGATACGTACATGAGCGAACCAAACCAAAAATTTGAAAGAAAAAACAAATAAAATCAACGTAATATTTAGTATGGTCGTTTACCTCAGGACACTCCTGCAGGATAGCGCGATTAGTGCACTTCGAGTTTGGACCACATCGGTTTTTGTCGCCAGCGGGACAATCGCACATGCTGTCGCTCTCTTCGCATGCATCCAGACGAGGTTTTGGACAACTTGAGTGGTACACGGAGGTCTTAAAAGTTGAACTGGATCCTATCTCGCGCGTCTATTCTTGGTCACTTCTCGGATGACTTGCCTTGATTTTAGTGTACTTCTCCGGAACATAGTCAAAGGTTGGCCGCGTGATTGAGAGCTCGTCCTCCATCTTCTGCCACGCTTGAAAAAATAAACCAATACTTGAGCATTCCAATCAAATCAGAAAATGAAAATGTGAGGAAGCAGACCTTCCCGACATGGTGCCTCCGACAATCTTTTTCCTATGAGGCTGTAAGATCCACCGAACATAGGAACAATACTTCTAGCAGGCAGAAGAGCAAACATGTTGGTGCATCCCGCCCATCTCACACATACATATCCGGGTTCACCCAGGTGTTTACCAAATTTGTCTCTGAAATCAAGAAAGTATAACGCAAAGAAGTAAGGAAAACATTGACGACGGCAATCAAACACTTACTTATCAATGCAGTGCTTGGGATACTCTGCTAAACTAGCAACTGTTGCTGCGTAGAATCTGGAAACAATGGTTGACAGAGAACGATGGGAAGCATCGATTACCAAGTACATACGATGCTCTAAATCTTGCAATCACGGCTTGCCCAACTCGCAGATTTTCACCAAGAATACAAGATTCGCATAAGGACGCAGGAGAATTTGCAAAGTCCAGATCTCGGCAATTCAAAGTCAGACAGCTCTCGTGGAAAGACCTCACGCATTGAGAACACTTTATCAACGCTTCTTCTCCTGAAAAGAAAGAGGATGAGACCATGTAATGTGGCGATACTAAGGTAAACGTCATTTGATTTCTACAAATTACATATTCTCCACTCGACTAAATCTATGAACCATGAGACGGAATTTCAAAACGACTAATCAGAACAGAAACAACATGGAGCAGCTGCGTACAGACTTCAATGTCTACACATTCGTCTATTACCTAGGAAGCATACACTCTCCATCGTGCACTTCAATACTGGACTTTCTAAGTTCTAAGCTTGGACTTACTAAGAAAATTGCAACAAAAGACAAACTGTGTATAAAATCAAACTAATAAGTTACAAAATATTACGATATTTCGATGATTCGCCATTGCTAAATAGCGATGAATAGGATTTGGGTTGCCCACAACTCTTCTTGATATTTCTGTGTTGTAATTCACGCACACGTGAAGGAAGGAAACCACATAACTTGGCCTCTCTCACCTACTTCGTGTCCACGTGACAACGTAAGCTGAACAACGCTAGCGAATAACCAATGAAAAAGTGATGGTCTTGTATATCGCAGCTGATTCCTACTTTCATTACTACGGTCATGTAGCCCACTACTCCGTATGAAGTTGAATACTACGACTACACCAATATTATAGGACAGAAGCAGCACATTTGAAACATTCAATGAAATTTTAATCAAAATCGTTAGAAGATTACAACCAAAAGCTTACCGTTGAATTCACATTCACAACAAAAAGGCAGGTGAGAGCGTGCGTTGGCAACGAGCGGTACAGACTTGAGGTCACAGTGAGAGTGACATCGTGTAAATAACTGTTTGACCTGAAACTTGACATATCTTGATGGCGAAAAACAAACGAGCAAAACTGGAACGATAAGTCACTGCATCCTGGCCCACCTCAATTGCAACTCCTTCTTTAGTTCTTGCCACCACAAGGTCTTCGTAGCTCTCAAATCCTGCAGGAGAGCATTGCTCGTGAAAAGCTCGGAAACATGAGTCGCACTCGATCAGCTTCCCTTCAAAAATGCAAATAAAACCCACTCTTCTGGTTGGGGCGACAGGTCGAGCTGGCTAGACACCATATTAGGTATGTAGGTCGGTTCTACAGGCAAGAAATCACGGCACCGGGTTTTCATTCAAATTTCTTTTGCTATATCATTCATCACACTCTTTGCTTGGTGCCTGTGATTCTATTGATAAGGGAATGTGGACCTCACTTACTTTACATCCCAGGAATTCAGAAAATACGCAAACAATAACCTCTTATTTTCTTCATGAAAACATCACCTTGTCAACTTGGGGGGGGGTCATAGTCGATATCACCGCCTCAAATACTCCCGTATCAAGATCTAGTAAGTCATGACATATGGAACGCATAGGTGTCAGTTACTGGAATAAGAACGTCTAAATCGGTGAGCAATACAGCGGCCAATGCCTGGAGTGAATTTCCAGTGAGTTTCGAGTAGTAGTGACGAAAAGTGCACGACCTTTAAATAGTAACATAGAAGAACAAGAACAAGAACATAGAAGCAAATTGTTAAAATTCTGAGGCCGTCCGCTGGTGTACAACCATCTTTGTTTTCGTACGAACAATGATGTTATTTCGCTTGAGAATTAGGAAGCAGCTTTTGAACAAGAATGGGAATCAAAAGGTAGTAATATGGGGGTATTGCTACTAGAATTTCCGATCTGGAAATGAGACGATGCGGTCAGCTAATATTTGAAAACAGTAGAACTAAAGACCAACTGACAAGAAAACGTAGGAACAGTTTGAAACTTCTAGGCATGATTATCAGGACTTTTCATAAGCTTTCCTGTACGTTAAATAGCACATAAAAAACTATTTCAAATGCGCATGTGATGGAACATACCCCGAACCGCAGTTGTTTTCCACCGCTCCAAATAACATGAAGAGCAGAAATGCAGTGGGCAGAACGTCTCATCAACGATTTTGCGAACACAGTCAACGCTGTATTCAGCAGCGTTGTACAACTGGAAAGAAAATATGAGAACGGGTGTAAGATGAGTTACATTTGGAAATATCAAAAAAGAAGGGCATCTGAAGCTGAAGAATGACAAGCTTCAGAAGATGCCCTATCCTAAAAACCATAAGTAGTATGAGTAGCCTGTGAAAATGAACAGGCGACTGTCACGCAGGCACCACAACCTTGGATTTCAAAAAACTGCTTAATTCTATTCTGGCAACGGAGCCAAATTCAAACGAGAAGTATAGCAAAGTTTTTCCGTGTTGTGGTCGTGTCGTGTTGTTCACGACCACAACACGGAAAAACTACCATACTAGATGAGGCTCCGGGATAGCACCATCCTACCATATCTATAGCAATGTTGTTCAAAATTGCTTACTGCTGCAATGAAAGAATTATAAAGAACACTTACCTCAACGCACTCTTTGTGGAATTTTGTTGAACAAAGCGCCCCAGGAGCGTACTTTTTCCCACATTGAAGGAGGTCTCCATTCTTTCCGCAGACGAAGCATACCTCTAAAACAACTCAGTGAAAGAATAAGAAAGTTGGGTAGTGACAGAAAGACATACCTGGCAGAGTACGCGCACCGACTCTTCCAGCATTCCTACTTCTGATTAGGGAGATATCTGAATATCTTCAGTTGATGGATACCATAAAAAATATTCAAAAGAAAAGAAAATAACCCCGTTTTGTCCTTTTCCAAGGTGATGCAGAAGGAGAGACGGGGCGTGAATTTGAAGATGAAGAAGAACTAGAAGGAATCAGTGAACAAAGACACTCGAAGAGAAGGAACAAAAGCTGTTACCTTGGCCCTTCCCCATTGGCAGCGCTCTTTGGCAAAGATGGTTGTGAATCGGACTTCAATTGATCATCTTCACATATTAATTCCAAACCACCATCTTCATACAGTTCATCGCCCAACTCAGCATCAGAAACAAAAGCACCGGCTTCGCTCAACGCTTGAATTGAACTTGCTGCCGACAGATCATTGCGCATCACTTCGGAAGAACTCACACTCGCTGAAATACTAACAATCAATAAGTGCTTTACAAAACACAGCTGTAGAATAGGACGATACAATGAAAATCGCGGGAAACACAAGAAAACATGGAACCGCAAACTACCCTTCTTGTACGAGTGGACGTTCACGGCTTAAAGCTAAATGTCAGATTCTAAACGAATGCTACGAAGGGTTTTGCTAGAGAAATGTAAGTCACAGCAGTTATAGACTGATTAAATAGTGACGCTAAAAGAGTTAAGTATAGATCAAAATCTATAGTTTCGAGCCAAGCAGGTGTGGATAACGTACATGTCCAAATGCGAGACATATGGATCTAATACCATTAAGCATGTCGTTTATATGTCATCACCCCAATTTACGTTGAGGGTTGTTCTAACTCGGAAAATTACTCCAAGATGAAGCTTGGTCTCACCCTGTGAATTGGTTGTGGGAACCGACAGAGCATTGGTTGAACCTTAGGACAATCACGGGACAGGGCGATGGTGAAAGAAAAGATTGACACATTGATGGTAAAGGCACGTAAGAGTGGGTCCCATCTTGACGGCCACCCAGGGTCAAAGGACCCACTAATGGGTTCCACGTCAAAAATGGGGTTCTCTACATCAGGATTTAGTGGATTTCTGCATATACTTCATTCAACCGATAGTGAGTATTGGCGGAGGGATCGTGGACCCAGACGCGGCCATTTTCAATCGATATCAAGCACGCTTGGTGGTGCACAACCACGTCGTCTACATTCAGTCTGTGAATGCACCAAAATCCACTAATCCACTATTTTCTGAATGACCCGTAGGTGAGTTACCAGTGCTATTGTCGTATTTTCTATACCGAAATTTGCCTACGTAGGCGATCCTATCCTATTCGGTCCCATTATAGTGAGGAAGGGAGCACTTGGTTAAATACTGTATATTTTCCTGCAAACAAGTGCAAAGGTTAGGCCAAGAGTAATTTTAATATTATATCAGGATGGGGACTACCACGTCCTAGTAAAGGTATCACACTACAATAACTGCTCGTTGTGCCAGATTCCACGGATAGCTAAGTGCCCGCACCCAGGAATGAAAACTCGCCGAATCTTGATGTTTAAACATCATCATGTCCACCAACAATTTTACGTACGCAAAATAGATTATGAATACCTCGTTAAAAGGAACAATATGAATGAAACATGACGGTACACAAGGTAAAGTAGAAAAAAAAATGCTAATCAGTTATCACCACCATGAAGAGGTAAGGAGTGCGATCATAAAAAGAGAATACGAACAGGACGCCCACTCACATGAAAGCGACGCATTACTCCCGGCCATTGCAGGTGATGCATGATTCGGAAAATTGAAGAAATTCCTCACAAATCTCACAATCACTTCGGAGGCAGTCTTATCAGTGAAGTGGCTTGCCTAAACTCGGAAATACTATCAAAGGTGCGAGGACAAAGCACTGCAATTAAACGTTCATAATAATTTGCATTAGAGCAGCAATTGAACGCTCCCGCGCTCGTTGTTCTGCGTCTCTGCGACACCAGTCGCAAACACGCCGGTTTGAATGTCGCGACGGGAGACTTTCGGCGCTATTCTGAAGGCGCTGGGGAGTGAAAATGGGTGTATTGGTGGACCTCAGTGAAGTATGCTAGCTTATCGAGTTCAGGAATCTGTCCAGGAAGTCCTCCGCATAGAACAGCGATCAATTCACGGAACGCTTCGACTGTTGGCCCTGGAAAGAAATTTGAGTGAGGGTGATGACAATACAAAAAAAAGAAATTTGAATGAGCTTTGCAAGCTCCAAAGCCTGTCTTCCGATCGCTATCGAAAGTGAGGTTCGGATTGAGCGAAAAGCATAGACACAGAGTGGTATCTAGGACAAAGTGCTATCATTCATGGATTACCTGTTGAACGCTTGTCCGTTATCCCCATTTTTAATAACATTTCCAATGCAACGTCAAGTTCCATCGATTCTTTTGTGGCACAACTGGAGTCTAACAGTATCGTTCTACTCTGAAAAGATGAAACCATCGTTTTTCAAAAGGTTTGAACCAGAATGAAAGGTCGCACCTCTTCATTTGTCAAAGCCAACCAATTAATCATCATAGTGAAGTCGTTACTCAAATCGTTTTTGAAGTGGTCTATTAATATCTCCTTACACTGAAAATATCTGAGCATTGTAGCTGCGTGTGGTGAGCAGTTAAAGCGCTGTGACTTCTGACACTCACTTTTTTCTTTGAAATAGTTGATGCCCACTTTTTATATGTTTCAAATCGCAGAGTGAAAAGCTCATTGATCTCTTCGTCCAAGCACCCGTTTGAATTCTCGCGGGCACTGGTGGAGTTCATTGTGCTGCTGAAGAACAACCGACTGAACCACACGAAGAACAGAATGCTTGTGAAACTCACTTTTTTACTCGCTCCTCACTTCTCAGTGCAGGCTTGCGACGCTTTTTCTGGTTCGGCAAGCAACTGGCATCTTTGACCATAACTAAAGGAAGCATTTGCTTTTTTTTTTTAAATTAAAACGAGGTGGATATTGAGAAGTAAAGCAGTTATTGATTTAGAACTGAAGACAAAGGGGTGAAAAGAAGGGAGCTGAGAGGGAGCGCCCCAACGCCGATTCGCACCGAAGAGGTCAGGAATTGGCGCGAGCCTGTGCAGGCCTGCGCAGCCAAGGATGCGAACATCGATCTGCTCCACATTTTGCCGCAATGGCGGAGGTCCGGCCTTTGGTCTCGCAGCCGCATGGACCTTCTACAGGGCACACAACCACCTGCTTAGGCCGAAGTGCCAGTAACAGAATCATAAAACTGGACCCCCTCCCCCCTCGAACAAAGCAACCATGGGAATCGCTAGGAAACCACTGAGGAATTGCTACCCACTACCTAGACCCATCAAAAAGGTACTGCTCTCGAATGTGTGACTACCAAGACACCTAATAACAAAACCCAGAACCTGTTCACGTACATTTTAAGCGTCCAGGCCAGAACGGATCCCCGTAGTCGCGGCACACTCACAGCGTGACGGCACGACGCATCGCGACGATGGCAGCAGATCCGCTTAACGAGTAAAGACTGAATAACGTGATCTGACGTGCCGGCTCTTGTAGTCGCTGGCGCAGTCATGTTGGCACGCGTCCAGAGACAAGTAAACTCGTGTTGGTCCTTAATTTCTCTGCCGCCGCCGTAGACGAAGTGCAAGCTCTCGCCGTCTGCCTCTGAATCCAGTTGACTCGCTCTGGAAGGACCGCCTTGCCTAGTAGTTTACTCTGGGGACATCATAGCAGTATGTATCATCGACAAATCGATGATCCTTGTAGTATTCATGTTCACCGCTGATACTGTACTATACCTGAGCAACAGCTTTGATACAGTTGTACACTGCTTTACTACATCAAGATTCATCTACGCTGCTGCAGTGGCTTCGTGGACGATGCTTATCGTTAGACGTCTTTGGCGGTTGTCTTCTTCTGGGGGACATTTGCTGCGATCATTCCCTGGACAGCTGCATGGTAAAGATGCATCAAAAGTGAAATAGGTAGCGAAGTAAATTACGTATAAATCTGTTCGTAAGAAAATTGAAGTACAACTTGTGAAATTAATGCGTATTTGTTAACTATTCATTAGGCTCTGTTCAACAGGGAGTCAAAGTCACTAAAATGGCTTGCTTACACTAAAATTGTTATTTGATTGGGTTTGATTCGCAGATTAGAGGATTAACGTAGTACGGGAGCAGATTCACATTCGAAAATACAAAAACCTTGATGTACATGGCCCTAAGCAAGGTCGGAGCAAATGTCTCATGCTAAAGATACTACTTGCTAGTCAGAATGATGCTCTGAACCGTATGAGGCGTACACTACTCACATATCCCCTCTGCTCATTCTCTCTGTACAGTAATAAATCTTTTGTGCACTGAACCTCCACATATTTTGTGTATTCGGACAGAATAAGTCCAAGGGTCTAAGATGCTAACAACAACCACAAGCAGTGCAATACGAAAAGTGATGTTATAACCTGCTCCACTCCAGCTTTTATTATAAATGTAGAAAGCGTGTGCGAAGTGTGGGGTGTGGGACGTTATACCTGGAGAGGGCGGCGCGGTCAAACACTATGATTGGCCAGTTCACGCAGCACGGTCAAGCGTGGCGCTGGTAAAAAATGGACCCCGAGGCGACCCCCTCGTAGACTGGGAAAATGCGACCCTCCCCCCCCCC
>JARK01000175.1:0-17864 GCA_000688135.1 Ancylostoma ceylanicum | reverse complement strand
CCCCCCCCCCCACCCCTTCCGAAAGTGATGGTCGCCTCGCTACCTCAGCAAAAAGTGATGGTAGGTGGAGTACGATACTCAGGGTATTTCACCTATGTTTTCGACTCTAGTCGTCATACGTGAGGATCAGAGTAAATGAGCGTCAGGCGCATCCGTCTGCCTGTGGAGGATTCTCCTTGAAGACCGGTTAAAGGCAGCACCAGCCGAAATCCTCGACTAGGATCTGAGGTGTGGGTGGTAAAATAGAGAGTGAGCACATCATAAATGTGAGAAGAACTTAAGGAATGATGACCTAGCTGCAGAGTAACAAGAATCACTGTCGCGGCCACGCCGGCCTTCCAACGGTCCGACGCGCCAGTTAACGCTATCGCCGTGGGTGGTCCGGAGCAGCGGACGCGTGCAATGCGTACCATTCACAGGGTTTCGTGGTGGGACGCACGCACACCCCACAGCGGAGCACTCGTCCGCGCCTTCGACACATGGTAAAGAGTGTCTTCATTTCTTGCATTTCTCGCTTCTTTCACGCTGTTTTATCCTTGCCCATGAGTTTACCGTCTCCGAAAACCTTTAAATTCGGGAAAATCTCCACCGCAGGGATTTCCGCGGGTGCTGCCTTTAAGGTGACATATACTGGAATAAGTTAAAAAGTCCAAAGGAGTTGGTTGTCTACTCCAGGGTAATCTCTGACAGTATACAGTGCGCACGTGACTTTTTCTTAGCACATTTTCTACCAACAAGGTCTTGATGTTTCAACGTTTTTGACACTATTTTCCTCGCTTTCAGTTTTTCGTTGTAGCACATGACCAATAGTATGATTACTGTAATAGGATAACTAAGAACCTACGGCTTAGTGCGTACTTTACTTTCGTTGTCCTGTTGTTGATTCACAACTACTCGACTGGACAGCGGAGTGTACACATTCACATTCTTGCCCTGTGATGAATTGTGTTTTTATAGATCCTTATCACTTTCACTTACTGAAACTGCTTCTTTTCTCTTCTACGGTATTTTGAAAAAAACCATGTTCTTAATTCATAACACGTTTACTACCTTGGTGAGGGGCAGCTATGTAGTACACTACTCGGGATTTGGGTTTCACCTTGAATACGAATCTCTCCTTTGATGAACATTGTCGCATCATAGCGAGGAAAGCGGACCATACAGTGCACAATATCTTTAGATCCTTATCTACTAAATCTACTACACATCTTTGGTTAGCCTACAAATCTTATGTGCGACCCATTCTTGAGTACAATGCGACGGTCTTCAGTCCAAAATCAAAGTTCTCCTTATGAAGCCTTGAAGCTGTTCAGAACAGCTTTACTAGAAAACTGTGGATACGTCTGCATGGGTATGAATATGCCAACAGATTTCGGCAGGAACTTGACTCAAGGCAAGCGGGACCTCGTAAAAGATGGTGTGGGCAAAGGGGACTTCGTAGCCACGGCGTCGTTGATTCTGAACGAATCCTGCTCAAACTTTGTGACAAGAATACACATGCTATTTTCGCTCCAAATGGAATGGACTGATTCTGGCGAGAGTTTGTGGGGCTATTATGCGAAAATCCCCCCAATAGCACTGTTGTCAACGCTTGTAAAACGTCAATTTTTGCATGGATCTGCATGAACCAGGGAACAAGTGTGTAGCTGTAAGTGGTAATGTTCTACCTGAATCCGGAAGAGAATTGGATTTTATTGATTCTGTTGGGAGTAACAGTTGAAAAAGTGCATAGCAGTCCCAACAGCACCGTTGGTACTGAGCGGATACTCCTCATACTTTGCAGTATAATTGCAGATACTACTCTTCCTCCAATTACAAGAGGGAGTTGGAATCAATTGATTTTGAGAGGAGATAGTGCTCCAAATTTCTCTGAACCCTAAATTTACCCTAAAATCCAGGGTTCAACACCGGTCCAAAGAATTTTCATCATAGAACTCCCTTCAGAAATTATTATTATTACTTCCAATCGTATCAATGCGGTTAGCTTCAGGAGAGGCTGCTCGTTTTAGTATATAACAAAATTGCCGCATTCATTTCGTACAGCGGAAAAAAAAACTAGTTGAACAACTGTGTTCTGCACCACTTTGACACATTTTCTTCAAATAACATTTTCCAAAATCAATTATTTCCAATTTTATTCGCATGGTTGGATTCAGGAGGTATTGTTCTATCAAGCTCATTGCAGAAGCCTCTGAAATCTCTATCTCTTTTCGAATTTTCACTAGAAATTTCAAAATATATCATATCAGGGTGCCAGCATGTTGATGTGCTTCACCGCCAATTACACTTGTTAACACTTGTTGGGCGCCTGTGGGGCAGTGGTAAGAGGCTCGCTGCGCACGCACACGGTCGATGGTTCGATCCCGCGCCCGTGGCCAACCAAGCCATCCATCCATCCGGGGTCGGTAAATTGGTACCAGAGGAGTCTGGGAGGGTGAAGCACTGACTTGGTTCATCGGATGCCCCCCGCAAGTCACTGTATACGCATTCAGCGCCTCTACGATGCTCAGATGAAGTCGAATGCGTGGCGCATCCCTCGTGACGGGATTGATCGACGCCGACCACTTTATCCTTTATCCTTTGCTTAACACTTGTTAACGCGTGTGGACTTGTTAATGTGCACTGAGAACACATAAACAATGCTCTTCGTACAAACTTGTTTTAACTTGTTTGCACTGTGGGGCTTCGTGGGCTTTTCGCCAAGTCAAAGGAGACCTCGTAATTCTCGTTGCTCGGGCTAAGTTTGTGACGAGCTCTGATGCCAACACTCCTCCTGCTTCCATTCGCAACCGTATATTCCAGGTTCCCTCTCTGGATATTCGAAGAAAGAAGTATGATCTTGTGAGCAAAAAGGTTAATCTCCCTATGAATAAATTTTACACAGTATCCCCGTTATGCACAAGAGGTAGCTTATTCAAGATTAAATTTCAAACAGCTGGGAGCTCTCTCCGGTGTTCCTTCTTTCAGCAGAGCTGGCTCTGCTTTTCCGAAATTATCGAAAAAATACGACCTTCAGTGCTCTCTAGCACAATACAAGAGACTGGTAGACAGGTTCCTGAAAAAATCTGCTCACTAGTTTATTGGCACACGATAACCTTGTTTTGTTTGATTATTGTTACTTGTTCATGTTATTTACATTCATTTCCATTGTACCACGTGGTTACCTGTGCACAGATAAATAAATAAATAAATAAATAAATAAATAAATAAATAAATAAATAAATAAATAAATAAATTTAGGATTCGAAAAATTTTGAGGGTTGGTGTAGTAGCCTTTAATGGCAGGAGTTGCGCGACCTATACAGTGCGTTTCATAAGTATAGACGCACCCCAGAAAATGCTGGTACACAGTTGTACACAACCTCTCGGGGAAAACCACGAACACAGGTTGAATCAGCGTGCCTGAAAACCCTAGTTCCTGTGGTTTCACCTGCAACTAGGGAGAAAATTGAGCAGATTCAGTAGACAGGTCTCATAACTACCGTTTCATAAGTATGGATGCACTTTCAAAAATCTATTATTTCACAACGGGAGCTGCCTCGCAACAACAGCAGTTGGTAGGCCCTTATAACTTCGAATTAACTGAGAAAACGTGGGATGGCACAGATTTACCCATCCTTTCCGACAACTGGCTGCCGAAACACTGCTAAATAGAGATGATGTATTTTTTGAGGTTTTTCATGTCACTGAATGATCGATTCTAGCCATCAATCCTGTCCGGTAGGATGCCCCAGGGATCTTCCAAGTTGCTCTTATCAGAGGATAATTTCAGCCGTCGGTTTGAGTTTCTCAAAGCATTTTTTCATCAAGCGACAGGCATGAGCCGGACTGCTTCTTTGATGGAAAAATGGGTTTCTTCGACTGTGAGCTGTGAAGAAATAAAGGAGTTGGTCATAAAAGCTGTTCAAAGGTTCGAGGAACGCGAATAAATAGGAATGGAAGCAATATCGAGGACGCCGTCCTGGTAGAAACCGTCCCCTACATTGGTAGCGCTCACCTCCAAACAGCCCTTTCTGAGAAAGGCTGGCTCTCCTTGTACATTTTTTCAGCAATGTGTTTTCGCTTCCGTGCGACCTAAATCGGGCTTTTCTTACCCAGAATAACTTTTTCGACATGGTATGGGCTCTGAAAAGGTCTAAAACAACGGACGAGATTTTGGACCTGACGATCGCCATGTTCTCCTGAGCAAAATAGAGCCGTGAGGAATTGCGCTACCATTCGGGTCCAACTGTGGGATCGGGGCAACGATAACCATTGCTTTGGTGGGTAATTACCCACTTCCGTTGCAGCTCAAATACAAAGAAGCCCATCTTTCCATCAAAAAACGTGCGCGACCCATGCCTGTCGCTCAATGAAAAAATGGTTTGGAGAACTCAAAGCGACGGCAGTATTTGTCATTCGATACTAGCAACCTGGAAGATCCCTGGAGCATCTTACTGGATGGAATTGATGGCTAGAATCGATCATTTAGTGTCGTAAAAAACCTCAAAAAATATGTCATATCTACTTAGCAGTGTTTCGGCAGCCAGTTGTCGGAAGGGATGGGTAAATCTGTGCCAACCCATGTTTTCTCAGTTACTTCGAAGTTATAAGGGCCTACCAACTATTAATCTGCTGTTGCAAGGCAGCTCCCGTTGTGAAATAATTGATTTTTGAAAGTGCATCTATACTTATGAAACGGTAGTTATGAGACCTGTCTACTGAATCTGCTCAATTTCCTCTCTAGTTGCAGGTGAAACCACAGGAACTAAGGTTTTCGGGCACGCTGATTCGACCAGTGTTCGTAGTTTTCCCCGAGAGGTTGTGCTCAACTGTGTACCAGCATTTTCTGGGGTGCGTCTATACTTATGAAACGCACTGTATATTTGTTTGTCAAGTATGTTTGTGCGTTTCTTTCTCGTTAGTTATATCCCCCATTTCCTCATTCACTGACCAAAGAAGTGAAGCAATTGCACGAATCATCTGCTTAAAGGCAGCACCCGCGGAAATCTTTGCGTCGGAGATTTTCCCGAATTTAAGGGTTTTCGGGGACGGTAAACTTATAGGTAGGGATAAAACTGCGTGAAAGAAGCGAGAAATGCTAGAAATGAAGGCGCTCTTCATCATATGTCGAAGGCGCGGAGTGACATCATTCATTGTGTTCTTCTCACATTTGTGATGTGCTCACTCTCTATTTTACCACCCACACCTCTAGTCGAGGATTTCGGCTGGTGCTGCCTTTAATTAAAGGCAGTGTCTCACCTCGTTTCGCGTGTTGGAGATATTACCAGATCTTTGATCACCTCACCACGCTGATTCCAAAGTGCATACAAAATGTCATAAAACTGATGAAAACCCCGTTTTTGAGAAGGCCCAAAGTGCAACTTGCGGAGAACTTGGGCGTAGCGGTCCATGTGTGCGCTGGGAGGTCCACAATCTGCTAATAGCTGAGACACGAAAACGAGGTGAGGCACGTCTTCGTCTTGTCTCTCGTCAGTGTCGAAAAGGTACTGATGTATCTCGAAGCGTTGGGTGTATGAAACAAAACCGGGTGTATGCCAGGAAGAACGATAGCTGGCGATAATTGGCTGCAGTGAACCCGTGTCTCAATATTACATGCAATTGTAGCCCCGCTCTTAGTTAGGTGACAGAGAATTACAGACATTACAGTTATATGAGGGTCAGTTATTTTCCTTTCCTGAAGATGCTTGAACCTAGGCAAACAAAATCCAGCAGGGTGAAAGCAGAGAAACTTCAATCTTCATTGAAATGTGACAGGTATTCACCACGAGTCATTACGTTTTCGCCCTAAATCCCGAAATTACATTTTCAGAGCAACCCTGAGCCAAATCAAACCTTAATGCCTGTGAACAAGATAGACTACTATGCGCACGATGCGAGTGGGGCGTGGCAACCTTTTTATGGGATGTGCGGTGTGCAACTGACAGCTGTCACGAGCTATCGTTCTTCCTGACCGCCACCCAACAAAACCGGAGAGCATGAGATAGATGAGAGTGGTGCTTAAGCATGGCTCTTTGCTCCCGGGTGGCCCATGTAACAATGAGTGGGTGGGCATTACTTGCAGCATGCAAGTTACAGTAACCATCCTCAGCCCCATCCCCCGATAAATCGCGCCTTTTCACTTTAGAAAATAGAAAATAATGGGACGATCTATAAGTTTGCGTCTGACTGTGCTGTGTGAACACTATCATCATACTCTATATATTGCAGAAAATTTGTGACTCTGTGCGTGCGTGCACACCATTGAGGGGGAGCAAGTAGCGATGAGCGGTGAAGTCTCTGATCCCACAGGGATAAGCCGGCATCCGAAAGTGAGGAAATCCATGGAGACAGGTCTAGCGATATGATAAAGGTTCGCCGGCGTCCAAAGTGGGGGAGACGGGTACAGCGATATGATAAGGGTTCACCGGCGTCCAAAGTGGGGGAGACGGGTACAGCGATATGATAAGGGTGCGCTGGCTTCCAAGGTGGGGGAGACGGGTACAGCGATATGATAAGGTTGCGCCGGCGTCCAAAGTGGGGAAGACGAGTCCAGCGATATGATAAGGGTGCGATGGCGTCTAAAGTGGGGGAGACGAGTCCAGCGATATGATAAGGGTGCGCCGGCGTCCAAGGTGGGGGAGACGGGTCCAGCGATATGATAAGGGTGCGCCGGCGTCTAAAGTGACGGGAGATGGGCCCGGTCATATGATGAAAGTTCACCGGGGTCTAAATTTGGGGGAGACAGGTCCACGAGCGGAGCTCAGAGGTGTGGAACCGCCTGGAAAATGAAGAAATGCACGAAGCAGGATCTAATCCTACTAGGGGGTGACGCCGGTATTCGTGGCGGCTTCCTCCCCTACATGCTTTCCTTCCTTACCTGCACCTACTTGCTCATTATTTCCTTCCCCACTCTCTGTCGTTTCCGATCGCGTCTGAATGGACCATCTCCCCCTCTCTGCTTATATACACCAGTGGACCCTTATCACGTTAGTTACCACAACAGCCAGATAAACATATGCCATTCTAAATGATCATTTGAGCTGTATCGGTTACCTTCTAACATTGGTTGCTCGCAGGGCCAACAAAGGAGAATCACTTTGCGGAGATGAGAGAAGGCTACTTCTAACGGATTTGAGCACCTTTCAGGAAATCGTTGACATGTTGATTAGTCTCCTTCAAAGGGTTCTCTAGGAGTTTTTTTTTAATATAATGTGAAGTATGCGCGCGAAGCGAGCACCAAAAGAAGTCCGGAAGTCCGGCGTTAGCCGGACGGACAGAGTAGTGTGAATATATATGTAAGTATTGAGTAATACTAAATTTTCACCTCCACCCACACGTGGGCTGTTGCTGGTATGAAAACCGGAACATCAGATTGGCATATCACTCTCGTGTAACAGGTGGCTGTCGAACACATTAGCGGCTCCCAGCAGCTCTGAATCTGAAGAAATATCAAGCTTGCATACATATGTATATCATATGTAGCGCTTAGTTCTATAGATGTTTGTTCATCCAATACCAAAGATATAATCCCCGTTTAAACCCTTGTTGAAAAACGTACAGACCTGAAAAGCGAATTTGTTGTCTGGATGTAATTCCTTATCAGGAATATAATAGATTTCAACGGGACCATGTGAGCAGACCTGAAAAAGCTGTGCACAAATGCTTGAAGGATTGGACAACTTATTCGAAACTCGCAATAATCGTAGCATTACAGCCACATCGGGAATCCTTTGAACAATTAGGTGGTGTAGCTGACTCAGCTCGGTAGTTTTGTTTCACTCAATCAATAGTAATAAGGATAGTTGCAAATACCGATAAATTCATTGGAATTGGTGATCATACGTAGGAGATCAGTATTACAACGTGACCCTACCCAGAACTCAGTAAAATCATTCGGATGATAATTTGATAGAAAAGCGCCTTTCATGTATTCTCCTCATCAATTTTTCCCTCAAAGTTCCCTCATCTGCAGCAGCGGAAGAGGGAACTTATTTAGGCATAGAGTAAGATGACAATCTGCATCATGTAGTGTACATTCAGTTGCGAAAGCTTGGGCCAGGCATCCATTCCACTCTGAATTTTCGCTATATTTTCGCAAAACTACTATAACTTGTCGGCAGAATTGGTTGAACTACATAGCGTGTAAATCGGACTGAATGATCATTCGACTCACATGTAAGTCATTTATACGAGTTCGTTGATTTCTTACCTCTAGAATCTTTGACAACATATTCTTAGATCCCGAACACCATTTTATTGCTTCTAATCATGAATAAGAAATTTCATAAGGGATACCTTGTAAGTACGATGAGTTTGCATAGGACGATCCAAGTAGTTTTCTGTCATGACTGCGCTCTCTCAGTTACCCAGTATAAATGATCGAACTTCTGTTTGGATGCTATCAAAAACGTGCCACTTCTATATAAGAATAGCATTTTATACACCAGTCCGACTGTCCGGTTATCGCCTGACTTCCATACCTTTCCTAATGCTCACGTCGCTCTCATTGATTAACCCCGTATTTATCTCATTCATTCATTTATTACATAAGATAAACTTACGCAATAGAAAAGAATGGATAGAAAATAGACCATATCTATAAAACAACAAACTGTCCAACTAACAAAGGACAAACCACTCTGATGTTGAGTGGCAATACATTTGGCGAGGCTTGTTTGGCAATCTCGCAGACGAGCTTGCAAACTAGTCAGGCAAACGAACCCCATCAAATGTATTGCCAAACAAGAAGCCCCGTAAAATGTATTGCCAAACGAGAAGTCCCGTAAAATGTATCGCCATGCAAACCTTGCCTTTTGCATCGCCAAACAAACCTGAAGGCGCAAAAATTTTGATAACACCGGGAGTCGTACCGTGGTTTTGATATTGAGAGTCCGCTGCCTTACAACTGCGCCATCCCACTCCACACCGATGATGACTGAATCACCCGCTAAGAATGAAATGAACATATTAACCCGTATAATGTATCGCCAAACAAGAAGTCCCGTAAACTGTCTTGCCAACAGAATCTCTTGCCTTCTGTATCGTCAAACACATTGTCTTGCCATTTGTATTGCCAAACACCCGTAAAATGTATCACCAAACACATTCTCTTGCCATTTGTATAGCCAAGCAAAATTTTATCCCGTAAACTGTCTTGCCAAACACATTCTCTTGTCAAATATATTGCTATTTAACATCAGAGCATGAACTACGATACAGCAGTCACCAAACAGACATGTACGGCATCAAGGAATGAGGCTGTATTCGAGGAGCTTTTTGAATGTGTTGTACCCAAGAGGAATTCGATGATTCCCGAATCTTGTCAAATCTGTATCTTATTAACGAAGGAATGGCGCCTGCAATTGAGTCGTGCTCTCCTACTTCGATATTTAATGGATCTGTCACGGGTGTGTGATGCTCTCAAAGAGAAATGATCTTGAGGTTCGAGTCCACATTTCCCATACAAAATCTTGTAAAGAAAGAGGAGATCATTAACCTTCCTACGGAATGACAGAGTAGATAGGCCAAGATTTAGGTATTTCTTATTGCAGAAGGAATCTGGTCATAGTGGAACCTTATGGTACGAATCATAAGTATCCTGGCGAATGTATTTTGAACCGTTTCGAGCCTCTTGGTGCTTTTACAGGTGAAGGGACTGAAGACCGGGGTTCGATACTCAAGTATGGGTCTAACGTAAGTTTCTAAGGCTTTCAACAAAACGGCACTATTCCTTGTTTTGAGCGCTCTGAAGATATTGTGCAATATACGCGTAGCTTCACCAGCTACCCGGTCACAATGCTTGTCAAAGCTGAGGTGCATCAGATATGGCGTAAACATGGTTGATGTTGTGTGGACCCAAATGGAGAATTTTAGTCTTCTCACGGGACAAAGGCAATTTCCACTGATGTGCCCACTGACTAACTAGGTCTACTGCTTCTTGCAAGTGAATAACGTCATCCGAAGAATCGATAGCAAGATAAATTTTGAGGTCATCTGCGAAGGCACGGAATCACAACGACGGACCCGCCTTCCTCCACTTCTGGACACCGGCACATCCTTTTCACAGCGCTAGACCCGTCTCGTTGACGTTTTTCACTTCTGGACGCCGGCGCACTCTTACCGCTTTTGGATGCCGGTGCATCCTTATCATGCTGCTATTCACTCCCATCCTTGGGCGCCGGCGCGCTTTATCAGAGCAGTTGACTTGTTGTGAGTCTGCAAACAACCTAGAGGTATGATTGTAGTCGGATAACCGCCCTACTATGCCTTCAAAGCAGGATGAACCAATTTCGTGACACACACACACAGAGAGAGAGAGAGAGACTAAGCACGTTATTACAAGGCATGATAGCGGTTAATATGTACCCAATTGACTTTTAACACTGCCATAGAAGACATCTGCTGAAACTTTCGATATGAAAGGCTTAGGTGATGTACCGCAAGGACATCAAAGCCATATTTTTACTCATGTTTTACTAACGATGTCAAGCTATGACAGGGTACAAACTGTCCGCCAAGCCTCTGTCGCTTATGAAAGAAAAAATTCGCTATGATTTCCTGATTTCAGCGTGATGTAGTACGAAGAAGTTTCTGCCTCTGACAGAGCTCTTATGAACCATATACATAATCATACCCATGGACAAGAATCATAAATTGAAAAATATATTCATTTTTCATATGTACCGAGCATTCGACTTAATCTGATAGCCGTTGAGGGATTGAATACATATGTGCCTTGTAAAGTGACTTGATGGGAGCACCCGATGTAATAAGTAAGCGCTTCATCCTCCCGATCTGCTCTGGTCTATCGGTATTCGTGCCAAACAAGCCCTGCGCCATACAGGGTGGGCCAAAAATACGCTAACAACATGTGTTTTCTTTTGAAGAAGCATGTTCTGCTTCGAAATCAAGCTCAACTAGGAGGTTGTTTCGAGGCGTTTTACCAGTACTGTGCTTCCGCGCTTAGGGTACGTTTGCTTCAAGAAGGGGAACGATATATTTCAGGACCTGCTGGATTTATAGTGTGGATATTCAACTGCGCAGAACAGAATCAATTGGGTTACTAGGTTTTCGGAGCACTGAAGACCTTGGTTTCTTCTATCACCCATAAACATCCAAAGTTTTCAAAAAAGTACTCCGAAAAACAGGAAGGATCAATTTGACACCAACCACTTGCGCTCCGCGGTTTGCGACTTCATTGAATGTCACAAGGTCTGATTTCTAGCGACCGGAGGATATTTCTGGAGGATCTCTGGCTTCTCAGTCAGTAGGAGGTAATGAACATAAATCATATGACAGTGCTCCGAATTACAACGAAATCCATTTTCCAGCTGCCACTTTCTTTGTAACCGTATCTGTAGCCCACCCTGTAGATGGATGGAGACCTTGGTTGGCACGAATTCAGGTAGAAAACTGACCAAATTGAAGAGATTTTTCTCTCGCAGCAATACGTATTAATAGTAATATTCTCAGAACTAGGTAGCCACTGCAAACAAAGAGAAAAAGATTAATTTATCAAAGCGCTGGCAAAAATAGGAAAGTTGGGTGAGCATCAGTTTGCAGCAGATACCTCAGAATGTTTTGAGACTGACTACTGTTTCGAGAATGTATGACTTGGCTATGAAACGAAATACAATCGTTGAAATCTTATCAGTGGTAGTCGGACCCTCAATTAAGATTTACGATTTATGACGGCTTTGGAAAGTTTACGATTGATGATTAACGAAAATGAAATTTTCCTTGCGCACATCCCCGCAGATCATGGAGGTCATGTCATTTTGTTGAATCTAGCTGAGGTGGCGTTATTGTTTATGGCGTGCCAGTACTTCTGCGCACCCTGTATTTATTGAAGAGATTAGTCGCCGTGAATTCGTAGAAAGACTATCGTTCAAAGGCAGGTGTTATGTGATTAGGTTCAGTGTTGATACACAGCTCATTTCCTGCACCCCCGCCTCTGTAAATAGGCATACTCTTATGTTGGTAGCCTTGTTTTCGGAGCGGCTTCGTCTGAGAGGACTCTAATTTTTGACTTCTTCTTATGTTCGCTGTCTATTGTGGAGAAAGACACCAAGATAACCAATACTCAGATGAATTAAATTACCCGAAATTGAATATGTTCGAACAGTTGAGTCTCTTTACTCTCTTTTTTGTCTACTCTCTTTATTCGGCTAGTTTTTATTAATTTTCCAGTTATTATACTTCATTTATTATTTTCTTATCCTATGAAATTGTTTAAATTCATAATTACGGTGAGCTCCACATGTACACTCAATTAGAGCTTCGACAGGGTGCGCGATAAGTTCTTGCACATAAACTCGGCTCCAAGAACTTCAGGCTCAAACCCCATGCCGCCATGACCTGCAGGTACCAGAAGGGGTGTGGTCACGAGTCTTTGGACCGGATCTGCTTGCTCTGGTCTAAATCTTGCAGAATCTGAAAATTCGTACGCGAGGGCTATTTGACATGCCGAACACGAAAATCACGTCTATTTTGTGCGGTAACTTGGTCCTGTTGGAATACTACAGACAAATGATCTACCACGTATTTTGAAAAGTCTGCTCTGAAATTGTACAGTTGGAATCATCTTTGAATTTGTGAATGTGGTTGGCATCTCTTTCCTTTCGAAAATAATCTGTAAGCAATTTCTAGACGTGTTTTATTCCTGTTATTTTATTTCCAGATTAGTTGTAGCCAAGGAACACCAGTAATTCGTAAAATTCGCCGATTCTGTTTCTGTGCAGATTGGTTTCAAACAAGTGAAAAAAGTGGCTGTAAAACCTGCGCGCTTTCTGGAAGAATCGAACTATTTCAATCCTGTTGATCCTTCTTACAAGATTTGCCTTGAAATTGGACTTTTCAGCGTTGTTAGCATGTACGTACTTCTAGCTCATCTCTGGTCATCCCTTGTATTTTCTTCGACGTAATCGACCATTGATTCATCGCCAGATGAAGTATAAGAAATGCTTCGCAGATACACACTGTGCCTGTGGGCGTAAGGATACAATGTCGTCAGATTGTCGCTCCGCATTTATTCTCTTAACATGGATTTTCTGGAACTAACAGTAAGAATGTAGCAGTCGAGTGAACTGCGATCACAGAGTGAAAAATGGGAAATGAAATGGTATCAATAATATTCATAAAGGATTTCAGCTATATTATTGAAGGAGCTTAATTACCACACAAAATTTGCCCAACGAAAATGAAGTTTTTATTTGCATCAGAGTTTTCGTAACAAGGTTTTACCACACGAAAGACGAGCTCAAGGCATTTCACCATTTTCATCTAGAGAATTCATTTTTAGTTCATACGAAGTGATTTTCTCACGCTTTCAAGACTCCAACGTGATACTAGGTCTTAATAGTGAATTTACTCCTGAATTATCTCCATGTAGTGCTTTGTAGGTGCAAATCCAGCAGTTTCAGGAAAGAAAGTGTTCAATTTTGTGCCTTAATCGTTGAGAAAAGATATCATGATACAAAACAGATGTAGAGTTCGTTATGAGGACGTCAAATAACCATTGTTTACAAAATTTCAGAAGATTCTGAGAGATATGGCATATATCGCATACGCTTGAAACAATCAAAAATGGCTTTATGATACAAAATAGATAACATATTCGTAACCAGCAGGTCAAGTAATCCCTAGGTGGATGTTTTGTTCTTTAAAACTGTCAATGTTTTCAAAACTAGCGCCCCGACGGGACGCTAGGAAGTGGGGTGGGGCAGCCACTTGAAGTTTGTGCAAAGTAATCACACTTTTGGAGACCTTAGAAAATTCGGAAACAAGCGAAAATCATTAACTGTGCCCAAACACAGAACCCCACCTATGAATTGCGTATACTATTCTGGCACCCTAGCTAACGTTCTGCTATTCTGGCAGCCTAGCTAACGTCGAGCTTCCTACCTTGATTATAGCCCTGATCGAAAATTCTTCATCACATGTCGTCATGTAAATTACTCCCCGGTGTAATGTCCTCCCGTTCTTTATCACAGCACTTATTCACTGTATCTGGACGTTCCCCGCACTGTTGAGCTGAATCACACTGGAACTCCTTCGACAAACCCGTGGCATGGTCTTTTGTACTCTATTGAGCTGCGGCGCACCCTCCTTACCCAAGGTTTTCCCACAATGCTGAGCGCTGACTAATTTTCTCCATCGGTGGACCCACATCCTTGGGGTTTCCACAATAATGGGACCAAGACATCTTTTTGTATCGATGGACCCATATCTTTGGCGCTCTTCACACTACTACCCGCCAGCACAACCTTCCTCCATTGGTGATCTCGTATCTCAGTGTTTTTTGCAGCACTGGGCGCTGGCGCACCCTTCGCACCATGGGACCGATTTCCTGGCATTTTCAACACTGATGAGACCCTGTACACCATCGGTGTACACGCACCCTTTGTAGATCTCGAGTGCAATAAAAGGAAGTTAAGGAGTGTTCAGAAAAGGTGGTGCCGCTACTCAGCGGCCTCGGTGTTGCAGATCCCCTCTCCCGGCCACCTACATCGTGGAGCTGACGTGGGTCGTGCGTGGGCCGCACAGCACCGCCGCGATCGGGCATCTGTGGGCCGCACAGCACCGCCGCGATCGGGCATCTGTGGGCCGCACAGCACCGCCACGATCGGGCATCTGTGGGCCGCACAGCACCGCCGCGATCGGGCACCTGTGGGCCACACAATGCCTTAGGGAGCTGCATAGCTCTGCATAGCGATAATCCTGCGCCGTATATTATGCAGCCTGAAAACTGGTAAACACTGTCTCACTCGTAATCCGCGGGACTGCCAGCGCAGGAGGCTGGTCCCGTCGCGAAATCCTGAGAGCACTGTCTGAGAGCACTGTCTGTCCATCATCATCGTGACCAACGGAACCAGCGAAGGTTGGGTCCCACCGCGAGTTCCACTGCATCCATGCACCTATGATGAAACATCGGCCGACCGTCTCGTAAGTTTCGCCTCACCCTCCAACACACTCTATCACGCTCTATGGGCGGAGCCCATGATGAAAGAATGCGATCACGTGCCGTCCCCCCATGTCTGCGCTCTAGAAAATTTTGTTGCGCTACCAGGAATTTATATAAGAGGATTTAAATTTCAGCTCCATTTCAATTTAAATACATTGTGGCGTTAAATTCTCCATATTATGCATTGTATCGGAACTATGCCAACCTTCAACCGAGGTATTTGCAAGTCACGCCCTCCTCTCGCGTTCGTTACATGGCCTGCTTATCCCCTAGACGCGGTGACGGCACGTCTTTGAATCCTGTTCTCTCACAAAGTCCATATCGGAGCAAAGCATCGCCTTCTCCGTGCAAGGATCTTCCTCTTGCGCAAAGGAGTGAAAACCGTGAAGCTTGAAAAGATGAATCCCACTCCTCCTATCAATTACGCAAGGTTCGGCTTCTTTTTGTAGTATTTATGAAATTCAATGTGAATTTCATAAGTTTCCGAAGTTCAAAACCTTGCTATGGGCAGGGAGCGAACAGATGAGAGCATGATCTAGGACATCCAACTCAGAATTGAGGTTTTCACTTCTTTTTTTACGCCGTTATCGTTTTATTTCTGCGTGTCTGGGAAACCGTGGACAATTTCCATCTCACTTTTATCAGGAAGAAGCTTGAGCTCAAAACTTCATTAGATCGGCGTCGAATGGATATTCTACTCATCACCACTATTTTGTTGCATACTATTATTAATGTATTAGGCATTTTAGCCAACGCTGTTCTTGTATTCTTGGTTGTCAAAAAGACTCCAAAGAGGCTCAGAACTTATTCAGTACTTATTCTCAACTTCGCAGTGTGTGACCTCTGCACTTGTATTGTTGCATTATTTGTACAACAAAGGTTCGCTGCTCATGTTTAATTTTCATTTTTGAAAATATCGAAAAGGGCAGGGATGTGTGGTCCTGTTGATGGAGATCCCATCTTTTCAACGAAACCATGGACTGAACAATATTCTGATTCTTGCTCCTAAAAGCACTTCTCGAAGTCGTTTTTGATATTTTTATTTGCAAGAAATCCCCAGGAGCTGGTACTCACAATGGTATGTGGGATTTCATGCAAAATTTTAGGAAAACCTCGCTTCCAAGCCCCAATTCGTGGGGAGACCATAGGAGAAGCCGGGGGCGGGCCGAGGCGCCTTCTGAATTACTCACTCCCGAGAGTGCACCTTCTGAAAAAACTCATACTCTCCGTAATAGTTCCCTTCGTAATAGTTCTCTCCGTAATAGTCCGCTTCGAGGCGCTTCGACTCGGTGGGGAACTATTACGGAGAGTATGAGTTGCCAATCACTGTCATCGACTCGAACCCGTGAGCCAAGTTACTTTTGGTGCATCTGAAATCCAGAAAAGTATGAGTTCCAAGTTGCTTCGCCGCGCTTCGTGGATGACAGCGATTTCCTGCGGATCTACTTCAAAATTTCCTCTTCCCAAACTTCTCTTCCTTACAATATTGTAGTCGGAGTGTCACAAACATCTTTCATGAGCTTTCGTCTGGGTGATTTGTAAAGATTCTTTTCACTTGTGGAAATTGCCGCAATCGCCCCAAAACTCCTTATGCCGCAAGGGAATGAGTCGCTTTTTTGGACCATTGGCGCACAATAACGAAGATTTCTGTTTAAAACACCTGGTTCTTTGGGTGTGCCATGAGTTTTTTTTGCGACATCACACCATTCAGCACCTTCTCTCCTCGTCGTTGTCTTTAAAAACCCAAGAATTCCTCTGATCTCGGCGATTGTGCTGGAATGCGGCGCGGTTTTAACAACGATGTTTTGGACACTGATGTTGACCAACAGCAATGATTCCTGTTCACTACCTAATCCGTTGGGGTGTCATGCATGTGCTGTATTGCGAAATCACACAGTGCTTCGCCTTTCCTCCACCTCGCTGCCTTCAGAAACCCAAAAATTCCCCTTGATTTTGGCGGTTGCGCTGCGGCGCGGTCATAACAGCACACATACAAGTTCTCCGCCCACTCACGTGACATGGGGGGTCCTGCGCTTTATAAAGAGTAAGATCCTTTCCCAACAGAGTAGAAACTGTGCTCCATGTGCAGGGTCAAGCGTCCGATGGAAATTCTCATAGGGGTGTCGTATGGGAGGGGATGGAAAGAGTGGGGGGGTCTTATGGAAGGAGAAAAAGACGAGTGCAAACAAGCATCGTGTTATTACATGTCGAAACAGGTTGTCAGCACATGCGAGAAATCGATTTCAGCGCTGGGATTTCCCGCGCTCACGGGCTCGATTCCCGGCGCCTTCAAAAAATTTTGCACGGGTCGTAATCACTGCAGAATTAAATGAGAAAGAAAAATGGTAGGAACGTCTGAAAATAGGTGTGGGAAGCGCAATCGATCGATTGCACAGGCAAGAATTCGCCTGCAGGGCCCCTCAGAACGTGGAAAAGTAGAGTGACTTAGACCTCGTGCCGAAGTTCTCTGACTGAAAATCAACAAATGCTCCCAGCATAATTCCCATGTTCGCTCTGTTTTAAACCTGGGCATCTTGAGTAGATTCTTATAATTTTTCTTGTGCCAGACCAGGTTGTTATGGTGGAAATTTTATTTCGACCTTACGTTTCGACGAACACCGTCTTCCTCAGAGGTCTGAAAGTGGTTCAGGCGTTCTTCATCTGTGCACTACACGGCCAAACGTCTCATCCCACTTTGCCAGTTCTCGACGTTGTCTCAGGCAAGATACGATGAGACCACCCAGAATCGAGAGTTAACCCACCAGCGTTTTCCACCGTGTTGCGGACTAGACCGCAGCACAGCTCACGATCGTTCGCAGCGGAGAAGTGAGTGTCACTCAGTGTCTGGATCTTATTTGATCTACGCTGGATAGCTCACATAACGATATAAAAGGAAGAAGGTCACTTGTTAATGATAGAC
>JARK01000174.1:98614-109027 GCA_000688135.1 Ancylostoma ceylanicum | reverse complement strand
CCCCCCCCCCCCCCCACTCGCCTTCTGCGTCTGCCACTGCTATCTATGAGTCTGTCTTTCCGTCTTTCTGTCTACATGGCTCTCTGGCTCTCTGTCTATTTATCTAGAGAATGTCAATCTGTTCCTCTGCACAAGCGATTTTTGTCCATCTGCGAGTCTGTCTGTGTGTCTGTTTGCCCATCTGTTTGTCTGTCTGCACGACTGTATATAGTACATTTCTATGTCTGTCTTCCTTTCCTTTTCTGTGTGTTTGTATGCCTGCCCGCCAACCGTTCGCTATCACCTTCCATAGCATGTCTATCCGTCTATCTTTCTGTATATCTTCCTGTATGTCTATCAATCTACATATATGTCTGTCTATATGTCTGTTTGTTCGTCTGCCTGTCCGTCTATCTCTCTGTCCTTGTTTCTCTTCCTGTCTGTCTCTCTCTGCCTGTGTTTTGTCCGCTTACCTATAGTCAGCCCATTTTTATAATTCCCCCGAACATACTTGGTACAACTAGAAAGCTAGCTATACAAAGCATCAAATATTCTCTGTCAAAGGCTCGCCGTAAGACAGGCGATGGTGAGGCCCCCCCCCCCCCCCCTCGGCACCAAAACGTCTACCCTCACCATCTTGTCATTCCCAAGAAGGCAACGTTGTCAACACGGCAATCAAAATGTGTGGAGGCATTAACACATAACATGCACAGAATTCCAGAAATTTTTTCCAAGTCATGATAGGGCCATAAAAGCAGCAAAAACACTACCACAACTGACATTTGGACGCGTCAACAATACGTCAACAAAAACATGGCGATGGCATCCGGGGCATGCGATAAGCGCAGCGGGCAAAAAACGCATCAAAGCCGATTAGCGCCTCTGCGCTTGATGTGGCGCAATGACTAGCGCATGTCATCAAAAGTTGAATAAACAAACAAAAACAGAATTAGCACTGTCATAGTTTCCTGGAGAATTTTCTGGAAAATAACCAGCTATTGGAAGGGGGGGGGAGGCTTGCGAATCATCACATCTTCAGCACATATGGTTTCTCATAAATTTCGAGGAAGACGGGAGTACATGTTCTATGGTTCACTCAAGACAAATACCTTCTGTATATTATTATTTGTTTATTTATTAATACACACAAAGTGCGCTATACAGGAGGTGGATCAGAAGCACAAGGTAGAAAATCAGAAGTTTTCTAGACACATTAAATAAAATATTTCAAGGTGTATCCCAGATGAACGGCGAGAGTGGCAGTACTTTCTCACAAAATTTCTGCTGTGCAAAATCTGTAAGGCATCTTGTATTGTATTTACAGAATATCACATTTGTTCTATGAGAATATTCGAGTTGTTTCAAGGTTAATTAGGGGACGGTCAAGCAAGTGGCTAAAAATTACTGGGTAACTTGTTACCAGTGGTAGATGCAGGCAAGGTATGGGGAGGGAAGAAGAGTGGTGGGAGGGGAACTGGAGAAATTAACGGCACTTTGAAGACCAGGAAGCTCGAAAAACGAAAAAATGTATGTGAGGATTAAATGTGGAAAAACAATGATATATAGATAAAAGATTCGTTAGGAAAGCATCTATTGGTGATTGTCAGAAACAAGGGCACACATAAATGGAATGGGGAATGTCTTGTCCTTCGGAAAAATCAGCAGTCAGTGAAGGATTACCTATAGTTCTCCGTTCCTTCACTTTATCCGGGATTAGCGGACAACGGTTAGCGTCATGAGTACAGATGACGGTACACCTCGTAAATGGATCGGGCAATTCGGTGAGAACGAGGTGGGATTTAATGGTAGGGTACGTTGTACAAATGAGCGCATTGCTAAGCAACCATTTTTTAACAACGTAAAAACCTACGGCTATGAGCGTCTGTAGTGGACAGGCTTCACTGCGCTAATTTTTTTTTCGCTCATCAGCCAATGTCTAAAAGTAAGAGTACTTTGAGAATATAATCAGATCTCACTTCCTGGATTCTTGGCAGCTACTCCCCTAAACGAAATTTCGAGAGAAAAGGCGCGAAGATAGAACAAAAATAAGAAATTTCGAGACATTCGAAGCAGTGGCGGACGCAGAAAGTGGGCGGGAGGGGGATGGGAAAAAAAGTTGGGGTCTCCGCCGTTTTGGCGACCCAGACGGAAAATAAAGTTAATAAAAGTATTAATTTTAATAGCAAATAATAAGTAATCAATATTTTAAAAATAATACTAAAAATAAACAAATGAAAATAAACTAACACAAGATTTTTATTTGTATTGTGAGGGTATTTCAAATTCTGGCGACCCATTCTCAGGGGGGAAGGTACATAGCTGACAGAGTTTTAAAAATAAAATATTACACTTCTGAGACTAATCACAATTTCAATCATAAGTTCAATTAATTAAAGATCTTTCGAGCGTAATTCTATCATATTTTTTTCTAATTTTTTTCTTTGTAGTTTTATGGAAATGTTTAGGTTCTTTTCAAGGTGAAAGGAGTGGGAGGGAGAGCGAAAAAAAAGAGACCCACTTATTCCAAACTGGCGCAGCAGGAACTAGGCATCCGTAACAAATGACACCACTCTTCTTCTCTGCCCGCTCTCAGAACCCCACATTTTAGGCAAATTTTATGAAACTTTTTCATCATGGAGCAAGAAATAGCGGTGGTAGAGACGCTGAGAACTTCAGAACGGAGCACATAATGAAAGCGACGCAATTTTGTAGAAAATCTTTGGATGGCAGCAAAATTAAGAAATTTCACTGGACTGTTCTAGAAGCACGTCATGACGGTTGTCGCAGCAAGCGGTTACTCCCTTGAACGCCCGGAAGATCCAATGACCCCCAAAATATGGGCGCGGCCAGCGAAAAATGCAAATCACGTCGTTATTTGCTGTGGGTGGTCGACACATACAATACGGATTGAAAGCCAATGTTGCTGGTAAATGGGGCGGCAAGGTGCGTTAGGCATTCAGACACCTAGAAATGTCTGGCTCTCTGCGCTCTGCTAAAAAAGGAACTCTCCAAGCACTCAAAATCGTGGATCATCTGATATGTTCTCGCTTTTATTACAGCAGGGCGAAATTTACAAAATAGAGCATATTTGCTTCAAATTTTGAAAGCAATCAATAACTGGGTGATGGTCGCAAAATTGTGCAAATTGCAAAAAACTGGGTGTGGTCAAGAGATGATTACAAAATCGGATAGACACTTTACAAATGCCCTTCTGCCACTATTTTCGGTTAACTTCTACGAGAAAGAAAAAATCGATAATGGCGCAAAGGGATACAAGGAATATTACTGGTTCAGAATACTGGTAATTAAATGCCATTATCCGTAATTGGAACTCGCAAAAAACTGTGCGATTCCTGTAATTGCAGGAAACAGGTGAAGCCAATGGATGATAGACTGACGGGAGGCATGTCAGTCATGGTGAAGCGTAATTTTGCAATGCTTGGAACCTTTGTGTTAGTTGTCCGAATGGAAGTCATCAGAAGTTCGGGGATGTCTCATTTCCAGCTGGCGTTCTTTATTCATTAATTTAATTTATTAACCTATTTATTTTGTTTTTACCGTCTGGTTTTTATTGAGTTTTGTTGATGAAATTCTGGAAAACTCAAGCTACACTTACAAGAGGTCGTGGATCCAAGCCGCATAAAAAAGTGGGCGGTCCTGATTGCAAGCACCGGCATGCTTCCAAAATCTCAAGTTTTGCCTGCGAGAAAGTATTTCAACACCGCTTAGACCACACTTTACTGCAACGCCCCTCTACTTACGGTAGGTACAGAACTGAAACTACTTTTTAATTTTATGATCCTAATTTTTTTATCTGTATGACTAAGAATCCTCTGCGTCTCTGACCAACCTTTTTTCAATGCAGTCAAAGCAGATGAAAAGTGCAAAGAACAACAAAACTAGTAACAAAATACGAACCAGTTTAGACTGCATGTCGGGTAAACTGTAAGTGACAGCCGGTCATAAAACACATGTAATGAAAATAAATCAATCTGGCCAGAACATGCGAGAAAATGCAGAATGTTTTCCCAAAACATCTTAAAATACCATTTCGTCTAGGTCTGAGTGCTAGGCGCTCTCATTTATGAAAGAATAATGCTTAAAATGAAAGGAAAGTGGAAACAGAACTTTCTTCTACGGTGAGCCTGTTTCTTTTTTTCTTTTTTTCTTAGGGAAAGCTATTGTGGATGAAGGGACAACTGTAATTGGGGCAAATATTTCACCCCTCTGCTTGTTTCTTGAGCTTTTTTTAATGGACGTAGTCCATCACAGAGAGGCGATCATTATGTCATAGTCTCCACGAAACTGTGAACTGATAGACATGAAAGTGACATGAAAGGAAGAACTTCTACATAAGATGAATAAATTCACATTGCTGAATAAATGTTTCTGATTTATGTCCTAGAATTCACCTTACACTTCTCTTTAATTCTGAGTCAACTTTCGACGATGGAGCACAAGACTTTTTATCCTTTTTTTAGCCTAACTGGTGCATAGCCGACCCTACGCTACACACCACCCATTACGACGGCATATTGCGCTAAACAGATTATTCCAGATTACTGTAGCATAATGCGTGCTGTGATTGGTTGATACGGTGCGGAGGGAGCTCGTGACGATGAGGTTTGATAAATTCATGAATGCATGGTTATAGATGTTCGTTAGATTTATTATACGTACAATTATAAAGGTGGTTAGCAGTAGGGCATAATTTTAGCAATAGAGCAAATTGAAACATGGTCCGAGAATAGCGCATAAAAGCTAAATAAGTTGCTGAAGTAGAGAGTAGAAACTTTGGCAGTACACATACTTTAGTGGGCCTTAAAAACTGAAATCACAACCTCCATTACCTACGAAACCACAGAGATACTGCTTAGAATACCCATCTAGCATAAGGAGCTGCGTGAGAGCTGCTCGTCTCAGGAGCAGCACTGTCGTAAACAGGAGTAATTACGCCGACCATAAATGAACTTATGTGGAAATGCGGCGCACCGTCGGGGGCAGGGAAACGATCAACACTGCACCCGTGCCGGCCGTATCATTGGGGTGTTGTAACGACGAAAATGATATTTGGCCTTGCATGCCGAGATCGGAGAATCGCGGTGCGATTTCGCTACGCTGTGCGCATCGTCGTCGCGGTCGCTCTTCCACACCCCGAGACCGCACTTCGTGAGACGACCGCCACACCTGCCTACAACATTTTGGTTCCAATCGCTGACAGATGTAAGTGCTCCACCAACCGCTATCTTGGATCCTGGTAGAAGAGCGGACTCAAGAGCATGTAGCTCTATTGAATATCCTTTGTTCTTCAAGAATTAGCAAAACCTTAACTTGAAAGGCTTCGGGCTCTCTTAGTTCAAACAGATCAATAGCGAAATAGTACACAACATAGAAAACATACTCCTTAAATCATTTAGGTCACCTTGGCCCTTATTGTTAGATCTCCACACCTTGTACTCCTTGCAACTCCCCCACCTATCCCTTGCATCCAAGCAGCCACCTTTTGATCCTCACCTTCAGCCTAAATATAGGGATTGCAGTCAGGCCACGCCCCTTTTCGCACACAAAGAACCTTCACTATGATCTTGTAGAGGTTTTCACTTTTTCTTCTCTGACAAGCATTTTGAAAGGACCTGCCCGTTTTCTTAGAAGAGGGTGTGGATATAGAAAATAGGTCAAAAGTTTTCACGGAACCATTTCTCCGTTTTCTTAATTCATGCGAGACCATTTCAAGCTTCATATTTTTATTTCCTCATTTGATCATTTATCCGCTCCTAGTTATTCATCCTCCAAACAGAATTTGAAACAACTTCACTTTTAAGATTCTGGGTTTCCTTTTTTTTTGGCTGCAACGAACTTTTTCTGTATCAGTTTCCTTTCTCACACCCCAGATACTGCCTAAACCCACCAGGATTCTCCATTATAGGTACAGGGCGACAATAAAGCCATTGGCCAAAAGTTCAAGAAATTTCCCCTGAAAACTTCGGTAAACATTTAGTGGCAATGCTGTTGGTTGTGTTGCATACGTTGATGCCAATATATCCTTGACTTTTGACACAGTGCCAAAATCTTTGAGTAAAATGGCAGCATCTGAAATTTTTGGTCCTCTTATCAATGCAACAGACGTTTCTATGGCTTGTAAAGTTTGCCCAAGGACTTTGTTGTCACCCTGTAGAAAAAGATTTGCTGATACAGGCTTTTCCTTTCAATACATACGTCACCGCTGCTAACTCCTTCCACCTAAATCCATAAGGTGCATGTTCCAAGACGCAAAAAAATGGAAGNTGTTTTTAATGGATAGCAGATTCTCGAAACCACTGTAACATATACGCTAGAGCGTGTTTATCCGACTGGATAAAGTATATTGGATACGGGCCCAGATCTCACTTCCCTAATTTTTGATAGCTACTTCCGTAAACGGAATTCTGAGAGAATATGCGGAGGGAGAACAAAGATAAAAGTTTCGAGACTTTCAGAGGAATTCTCTGCTCTTTTCTCAGCCAGCTGACTAGAGCAGCACAAGCAGAACTTCAGTGGCGGTAACAGACAGAGTTTTAAAAATAAAATATTATATTTCTGAAACGAATTACAAATTCAAATTTTTTTTATTTAATTTTTTCTAGTTTTTTCTTCATAGTTCTGTGGAAATGTTTAGGTTCTTTTCAAGGTGAAAGGAGTGGGAGGAAGAGCGAAAAAAGAGACCCACTCATTCCAAACTGGCGGAGCAAGAAAACCCGTAACAAATGACACCACTCTTCTTCTCTGCCTGCTCTCAGAACCCCACATTTTTGGCAAATTTTATGTAACTTTTTCATCATGGAGTAAGAAATAGCGGTGGTAGAGACGCTGAGAACTTCAGAACGGAGCACACAGTGAACGTGACGCAATTTTGCACAAAATCTTTGGATGGCAGCAAAATTAAGAGATTACGGTGATTTGGTCTACAAGCACGTCATGACGGTTGTCGCAGCAAGCGGTTACTCCCTTGAATGCCCGGAAGATCCAATGACCCTCAAAATATGGGCGCGGCCAGCGAAAAATGCAAATCACGTCGTTATTTGCTGTGGGTGGTCGACACATACAATGCGGATTGAAAGCAAATGTTGCTGGTAAATGGGGCGGCAAGGTGCGTTAGGCATTCAGACACCTAGAAATGTCTGGCTCTCTGTGCTCTGCTAAAAAAGCAACTCAGAAAAAGCGTGAAATCACTAGTTTTCACTCATCAGAGTATATTCTGGAGGTATGGCCGCAGGGCAAAATTTGCAAAATAGAGCATATTTGCTTCAAATTTCGAAAGCAATCAATAACTGGGTGATGGTCGCAAAATTGTGCAAATTGCAAAAAACTGGCTGTGGTCAAGAGATGATTACAAAATCGGATAGACACTTTACAAATGCCCTTCTGCCACTATTTTCGGTTAACCTCTACGAGAGAGAAAAAATCGATAATGGCGCAGACGGATACAAGGAATATTACTGGTTGAGAATACTGGTAATTAAATGCCATTATCCGTAATTGGAACTCAGAAAAAACTGTGCGATTTCTGTAATTGCAGGAAACAGGTGAAGCCAATGGATGATATATTGACGGGAGGTATGTCAATCATGGTGAAGAGTAATTTTGCATTGCTTGGAATCTTTGTGTTAGTTGTCCGAAAGGGAGTCATCAGAAGTTCGGAGATGTCTCATGTTCAGCTGACGTTCATTATTCATTAATTTAATTTATTAACCTATTTACTTCGTCTTTACTATCTGTTATTTATTGAGTTTTGTTGATGAAAGTGGAAAACCCAAGCTGTAGTTACAAGAGGTCGCGAAACCAAGCCGCATAAAAAAGTGGGCGGTCCTGATTGCAAGCACCAGCATGCTTTCAAAATCTCAAATTTTGCCTGCGAGAAAATATTTCAACACAGCTGAAATCACATTCTGCAGTAACGCCACTCTCCTGTACTTATGATAACTACAAAACTGAGGGTTTTTTTTTATTTTCTAGCGCCAATTTTTGATCTGCATAATAAGGTGCCCTCTGCGTCTCTGACCAACATTTCTTCAACGCAGTCAATGAAGATGAAAAGTGTAAAGAGCAACAAAACCACTGACAAAATACAAACCAGTTTTCACTGCAGGTCGAGTAAACTGTAATTGACTGCCGGTCATAAAAGGCATACGTTGAGAATACAAGTTAATCTGCCCAGAACATGCGAGAAACAAAAGGATGCATTCTTAGAATAATTTGTAGTCATGCCACGCCCCAAAATACAATTTAGTTCAGGTCAGAGTGCTAGGCGCTCTGATCTATGAAGAAAATGAGAACGAAATCCCCTCCACAACAAGCCCCATCCCTTTTCTAGCCAAAAAAAAATTCGAAAGAAAGCTATATATTCTGAATAAATCCAGTATTTCTGCCTTCCTATTTTTTCAGATTTCTTCAGCTTTTTTACGCCTTTGAAACTGTTGGCGTGACCTATCATTATCATCCTTTTAAGCTGTTTCCTACGCATTCCTAAAGTGGAAAAGTATGACACAGCAAAAAAAAAACAAAGAAAGGTAAGAACACAACAAAGTGGAAGTAGTTCTACTTAAAATCCGATGAATGTACTAAAACCACCAAATCAATCTTTCTAATTAATACCCTAGACTCTCACGCGCACGCCTCTTCAACTCTGGGTCAACTTTCGACAACGGGGCGCAGAACCTTTTTATCCTTTTTCGTAGCCTAACTGGTGCATAGCCGCCTCTACGCTATATACCACCCATTACGACGGCGTACTGCGCTAAACAGATTATTCCAGATTACTGTAGCATAATGCGTGCTGTGATTGGTTGATACGGTGCCGAGGGAGCTCACAACTATAAGGTTTGATAAATTCATGAATACAAGGTTATAGAGGTTCGTTAGATTTATCATACGTACAGTAATAAAGGTGGTTAGCAGTAGGGCATAATTTTAGCAATAGAGCAGATTAAAACATGGTCCGAGAATAGCGCATAAAAGCTAAATAAGTTGCTGAAGTAGAGAGCAGAAACTTTGGCAGTACACATACTTTAGTGGGCCTTAGAACTGAACTCACAACCTTTATTACCGACGAAATCACCAAGTAACCCCTTAGCAACCCCATCAAGCATAAGGAGCTGCATGAGAGCTGCTCGTCTCAGGAGCAGCACCGCCTTAACCAGGAGGAATTACGCCTACCATAAATGAACTTATGTGGAAATGGTGCGCATCGTCGGGGCAAGANCCATTTATCTTGGAAAACGACCATGTTATACAGCTCTTTCCGTGTACAAATCGCGTTTGTCAACATAAATGCCGGGCACGCTGTCCATTATTATGCAAGAAAAGGGAAGATTTGTGGATATGACACGAAATGAACGATGCTCTGTACGAAGGCAAGTTTTAGGTTAGGGATAGGAGGGGGGTGGGCCCATTTGCAAATTCTTGCAAATTCACGTCTTTGGAAGAATTCTGATCAGCACTGGAGCTCACCAAATTCACAGGGACCACAAAGAGTTGAATTTGCGTAGCCTTCATATTCTACAATTTTTAAAAGTATTTTACAACATTGCATAACGTGATTGAACTACCTCGATCAGATTGGAGCATTGTTACATAAATTGACCCACATTCCTGTACGACGGTTGGTCTCGAGCTAAATTTCCTCCTTGCTCCAATAAACACAAAAGGCGATTCTAGCGGTCCTACATTAAGAACTCCGTTAACGGAGATCTAAGAAAAATCTTTTAGATCACAGAAATAGTGAAGAGGTCGATAGAAGATTTATAGGAGACGACTATCTCATGTTTTTTTATTTCGTTTTCCCTCTCTTGTTAAAATTCATTTTCTTCCGCCTTCTCTGCAAGAATATTTTTCGTTGTTCACTTAACAACAATGTTCATTAATTGTTTGGAAGCAACTCATGGACACCAGAGGAAGCATACTGAGAGAAATGATGATTCTGAGAAGCGTCCATATCCAACTTTCACAGATTCCCACAGAATTCTGGCTTTCTCTCAGATTTCGGCGTGACATGACCAGAAGTAAGGACACACTATTTTTTCCATCCTATCCTATATAAAAGAATCAACTCGCCTGTTTTTCGTTAAAGGATTTTCTTTTTTTGCATGCAGTGCTCTTGTGTGGATCGTTACCGTACACTTGGCATGGAGCGCATCAGCGCCAGCACATCAGCTGTTCTACTTCTACTCAACACCGTTTTCGATGTAGCTAACGGTGTTGGACGTTGACTGGCCGGCGGGGGCGGTCATTGCGGCTCGGGGTTGGAGTAGTTGCGCCGGGCGGGGGTTTTCACGGGTTCGGGGGTTGATTTCATGGAATTTGATGGGACCTTCACAGCTAGACGGGGACGAGAGAGGGTTTGACGAATCTAGGTTGGAAATTTCGCGTTTGCTTACGGTTGAAGCGGAATACGAGTGC